>JAANSM010001531.1:0-18196 GCA_036850725.1 Orchesella villosa
ATGTATGATAATAAAGGTGGCCAAAGTATGTTTAAAAGGTGACCTGTTAAATGTATGCCTCTGCGTAAATACTCAATTTGCCAAAGGTGAACAGATTATCAATTTGGGAAGCTCCCTCATAAACCTTAGCTTGAAATCGGAGGAAATGGCACCTGGAACCTTAATAGACGTTGAAGATGAAATTGTTAAGATTATGGGATTTCCGAGAAAAATGTATTAGTCAACCATTTGGGAGCTTCTTCCCAAATTGAGCTTGATATTCATAATGTCTTAAATAAATTATGAAAATTTAAAATCTAAAGAATTTAATAAAAATTATATTGGAATTATTTCTGGACAACATATGCCTGGAATAAACTACATGATTTCTTTTTATGGAGATGATATAACGTGGGTGGATTGGATCATCGCCTCTTTGATGACATGCTTTGATCAAATAACACGTGCATTCCATCCAAATTAGATAGTCAAACATTGCTAATGTGAGTTCACCTTCGACATTTCCTTTCATATTCATTATAGACATATATGGTGTCTCTATCTCTGGTAATTATTTTCTGCTAAAAGTAGCTGGAACCAAACCAGGTGGGTGGTGGTCCAAACCAGGAGAGGTTCATATAGTACAATGCTAGTTGGCAACAAAAACAAAGCATTTTTATTCAGTAAATTCCTCATGGACATGAACACATTTCAAGAAGAAGTGTGCAGATTTGACTGCATGCAGAATAGGTAACATATCTTCAGCTTCAGGCTTCAAACTTCAAGGTACGCGTTTAGATGTGAGATAGTGAGATATATGTATGCGTGAGCGTAGGCAATTTGGCAGCAAACAAATAAATGGAAAATGAACTGCTTTTGCTTCTGGTGCTGGTATAGAGGATGACATTGGGACGGAGGCATGCATTACACGGTGCAGTGAGTGACTGGAGAATGGGCTGAGGTTGAGCTTGAATCTTGAATCTTGAGCGTAGCTAGTAGCTAAACAAATGAGTATTTCTTGAGATTTTCATGCCCGTTTTGGGACTGAAAACAAACTTATCCTATACTCTTTTGACTCTCCCAGTGCTGTGGTTTCGCCTTTGGATAGTTCATAGTTTGTAAGTGGATTTGTTCTGGTTGCAAGCAAATGTTGAGGGCGAGGGTATAACATTAGGATGATTGTGGTGTTGTGAAAGGTAAGTATTCAAAACTGTCCTTTCCTCTATACTACTTATATTGTAATTTTTACATAGGACTGTACATAGTGTAAGTAGTTTAATATGGATATATGCAAGAAAACTTCATGATGAAAGTTTGTTTGAAAAGAAAGGAACGTCGACCGGGGTGCATTGCATTTTTTGCATAAAACATTCACATATAACCTACACGTAACAGGCATATTTACTAGCATAGCAGTTTTACCCATATATCTATAATCTGCAAGCATATGCAGATCATAAAGATTAAAGAAGTTGGTCGAACGAGAGAATTTTTTTTATAATACCATGTAGGATTCATAACGGAAAAGCTCGACTGAAACTGAATGTTATTGGGAATTGAATGGCACACGATGAAAAGCAAACTTTGCTTTGGTAGTATAATGATACATATCAGATTGGTGTGAGTGAGGTGAGTGTACTTATGAGATATAGCTAACTTGGCTTGACTTGTCAACTCGCTTATAATAGTAGACTATGTAGCCAAAAGAATGCATCCATAAATTACGACGTGACAACTGCAATTATTAATAATAAGAGAGCATAACCTCAAAAAGTTGTAATTGAATCTGACGTCTTGTTTTGCCCCGTCATCCGTATACTTTAATTGCATTCCAAATTTCCAACGTAAATATAAATAATTTTTATTATACTTTAGCTGCACCCAGTTTCTGCCTTGCTAAGCATACACCACTTCATTTTGATTCTTCCAATGCATTTCCTTCCACCTGTTTTACCTTCGCATTCAAAAGTCACATAAAGCTCATGCTCAAGAATGTAGACAAGGGATGAGAGCATCGAAATACATATCTTATGAATCATAACGAAATTTTACATGCATATTGCCAATGCCAACCAAACTATATAATCAACTTCTCTTTCAACTTCACATTCCTGGAATGTGCTTGTGCATTAAATAAGTTGAGTAAACTTGCTCTTTTCCTTGCCCCCTCCTGTCTTCTCTAGATGCGGGATTGAATTTATGTAATTGGGATGTGATGTAATTTATGTGCTTTGATTTAGAGCTCGTCTGTTTTAGTGATTCATTTCTGACTTAGCACGTCTCATTTTTCCTCTCCTCCTCCTCCTATATACATATAGCTCTTTCCAAAGCACATGTTTTTGGATCGGGAGGAAGAACGTGTCTCGCATCTAGCTCTAGCTCAGTCCACACAATTTTTTAGCACATATCAAGGTTACTCGCACTTGCTCCCGAGGTGTTTATTACTTCACCAGCACCAAAAACACCAAGACCAAGAGCAACTCTTACTTCTTGTGAGTGCGTCTCTGTAGTTTACGACGTGATGCTCAAATGTTTGTAAGGTAAAAGATGTATGGGATTTTATCATCATCATCACAATATAAATTTCTCTTCGCAAGTTCTCATCTCATCTTCTTCTCTCTTCATTCTTTCCCTGTTCACTGTTGTAAACAACTTCACTCGTTTAAATGTACCAGGCAATTCAAACCAAGTCAAGCCAAGCTAAAGTAGGCAGTAGTAAGTTGTACTTTAAGTAGGCGAGCGTGTAATGAACCTCCTTCGGCAGCTAAAAACTCTATTTCACTCCCTCCCTTGAGATGTAAACTGAGAATGAGAAGAGGATGAATTTATATGTGAAGAGAGGAGAAGGAGAAGAATAAAAAAACTGTGAGAAAAATTGCTCAAAGCTCAAAAAAATACTTTCCATTTTTATACATATGCGTGTTTTACACTGATCGTTGGTGTTGATGATCATGATGATCGTGTTGGGAAATTTCATCCATTTCTTGAATCCCCTCTCACAAAATCACAAATGAGCTTATTTCCTTAATATCTTAACATAAAGTAACATGAAACCGTATTATTCTCCATTTGATTTTCTTCAAGAAAGAATCCAATCCAGGACATTATGCTCGAGTATGCTCCTGCGTTTTATGATATGAGCTCATTTTACTTGGATTTTTGGGATTCAATGCGTATTGTATTGAATTGCATGGAATGAATTTGGGATCGGAAGCTGGAAGTTGGAATAAACGAGATGGGATAATAATATATACACTTTGATTTGATTCCATATCTGATCCAGATGGTTTAGTTTTTGTGTGGAGGTGGAATTACATGTGGAATATAGTCACAAAATCCATGGTGTGAGTGTGTGGAGTGTGGACGCCTACTTAATAAGAAGGAACATAAGGATTTCTCTCGGTTTAGGTGACGCACAGTAGGAAATATAGTCACGTGATCGGACATCCAAATACATTGAATCAAATGGGAATGGATGTCCGATCACGTGACTATATTTCCTAATGTGTGACGCTGATATACCTTCTATATTCTACCTACTGCTTGGAGCCAAAATTTCCGAGATTCTGAGCAGCATCCAGCTAGAGATGAGAAAGGGACAAAAAAGTGAAAAACAAACTGTTTTTCCTCCTTCCTCTTCCTCCATATCTTTCTGGGAACCTCG
The DNA here is from genome assembly GCA_036850725.1 of Orchesella villosa. Classification (NCBI taxonomy): domain Eukaryota; kingdom Metazoa; phylum Arthropoda; class Collembola; order Entomobryomorpha; family Orchesellidae; genus Orchesella; species Orchesella villosa. The sequence continues at coordinate 3,644 of JAANSM010001531.1, forward strand.
AATGTTGCGTTGGATATTGGAGCAGAGTGGGTATCTTGTAAAATCCAACGGGAAGGGAAACCAGGACACAGGAAGATGTTACACGTTCCCTTTTCTGATTCGGTTGGAGATATGTTGTTTGTTGGTTGGTTGATTTTTGTCTGCGTGAGCGTTTCTCTCCACTTTTTTCGTCGTCATCACCAAAAAGCACCTTGAAGAACGTTATCATTCTTCAAATAGGTAGCTGTGCAACTGCTTCGCGACAATTATTTCTTGTCGAAAAAGAACTCAGAGAGGGAATCTAGTGGGTGTGCAAAAAGTATAGAGTAAATAAGTGGACGTTTGAGTTAAAGGAAATGTTTGTGTCATTTCCACTTCCAACTTTAGTTTCAAGTTTCAAAACCAATCTAAAAACGGAATGGCAAATGGTAAAAGCACCCGACACCCTTAAGACCAAGCAACTGCTCAAACTGCTGTCACTGTCAACCTTCCATTACCGCCAAAATCTTCTCGTTACAAGTTTTGATTTAAACTCAATATAAAAAAGAAGTAAAAGTAAAAAACAGGATAAAGTAAAGTGTAAATTCAAATCTAATCCACATCCACGTCCAACATAAAAACACTTTTCCATTTTCCAAAGTTGGCCACTAGCCAACCCGAAAAAATTGTTATCTTCTTGATAATGTTTTTAAGGGAAAAGACCTCTACCTAACCAAACTAAACCAATGAAAAGCAAAGCAAACTAAACCACGCGGTTTTTAAACTTTCAACATTAGTCAAGTCGGAAGTTGAAAAAGTCAGGTTCAATTCGAATTCTCCTTTCAATTTCAAATTTAAAACGGATGTAGGAAAGTAGCGGAAGCTTTCCCCACTACTGAATATTACCTACATTTACGAGACAGACAAGAACACACGAAACCTGAACCATCATGCTAATGCTAATCTGCAAATCTAATCTCCCATTGTCACTACTAATTCGTCACTGGTGTGCAAAAAATCAAGAGGAAAGCTATTTATTTGTTCAGTGAAAAGCGAACGACAGCCATTTCCCTTGTCAAAACAAAGTGTCTAGGTGTAAACAAATGTGGCACATGAGTCAAAACCGAGAGCCCAACTATCGGATCGGCCTACTCATTGTGAAACAAGATAAAAAAACAAAAGGCCACAAAAAACCAGAACACTTTTTTTTACCATACATTCAAAAAAAATCCCATAAACCATGCATGCATATTATTAATGTTGGAGTTAGAAGCCGAAATCCAATCAAACCAAGCCAGATCACATCCCAACCATGTCCCATTACAATATCACATCCCATTCTCAAATCATCAGCAACAAGTAGAATTACATGAAAAAACTAGAACGCAATATCAAATATCCTCTCCTCTCGTTAGTCGCCTCTTTTATACTAGAACTACTAACTATTTTATTCCTTGTCGTTATCCGATCCGAAATTCCCCACAATGAAATGCACAAGAGACTATATACGTCTATACCAAACTCTCTGAAACTCAGACTTTTGGATACTCGGCTGTAATGAACAACAAGGGGAAAAAATTGGCATTTGGCATTATATTATTGGCAAAAAGGACATTGTAAATCTCTCCAAATCCTACCAACTAGGAGCTTAAGAAGACGCTCTAAGCAGAGCGCATATTAGTATATAGATATACCTACTTTTATGCTGAAAAGCACATGTGTTGCATTCATTCCCAGTTGAAAAAAGAGAGTCAAGTCGCGTAAGTCAGTGCTCTTATATCATTTTGATCACCGGCGTCATATCATCGTCATATAATACACATAGGGCACGACGAAATCATATTATCCTTTTGGTTTTTTGGTATAGTTTTTGTAAGTGGGAGTAATTTTTGGCTTTGCAAACTGAGAATGAGAACTGCTCTTTAGGTTTTGGAGGCGGTAGACCAAAAATTTGCTTATGACGAAGAAAGAATAAAGAGTGGATGATGATGATGAGGATGATGACGGTGAATGTGGATATGGTGCTATCATATCATCAACATTATGATCATCATCATCGTCTTGACTTTGGCAAAAAAAAAGGGAAGCAAGAGTATCAAGAACAATTATTGGCCACCTTTCCCTATTGACTCTTAGTGCTTTTGTGGATGGGGAAGTCGTCGTCTTGTCTTAAGTCAAGTCAAGTCAGTCACTGGGTCTCGCGGATGTTGTTGTTCGTAACGTAACCGTGTGTATTATCGTGTGTGCCAGAGGAAGAGAGAAGATTTTGCTAATGTTCACACAATGTGAGTGAATGAGAGTTCGTCGTACCTAGTTGCACATTTTGAGTTGAAGTTGGAAGTTGGATAATGTTTAATATATCCTCAATCCTCTCATGTTATCTCAGTTTCAAGTAGGAAAAGGAAGGAATATATAATAAGTACTTGTGCAGTGTAGACAAGACACACGAAAAGAGACAAACCAAACCACGATATTATTATTTTTATTACGATTACGATTTGCGAATCTAAAAAAGTCTCTTCAGCTAGACACTCTAGAAGAGATATAGACAGAGAGTTGAAAAACGTTGCTAATAAAGTGGAGATTTATTTTGAATAATATTTATTTCTTTTTTTCTGTATGGTGGTGGGATAGTGTGTGCTCCTAATTTCAAATAAACATTGTACAGTTTGTTCTGTGATTGTGACACTAATGGGGAGCCATTTTTGAGAAGAAAGGAAAATTATTGGGGTGACGAACACATTACTTTTCATCTCTCTCTGGTTTGTTGGTGCTGTTGCAGAAGTGAACTTGAATTGGATGAGATTTGGGAGTGTGTGTATAGTGTGTTTGTGGAGAAGGAACTTGAGTGAATATATAACGTTTTGGGTATTGGGATTGTGTACATGTAGTTGGTTCGGAGAGAATTCGGTTTTTTCGGAAGATAACGTGACAGGTTTTTTGAGTTGAGGCTCAAAATATGATTTGGCATTGTTTTTACTAAAGTGATTTACATTTTGGCAATGGAGAGATTGGCAAATTGATAAAATGAGGTTGTTTTACTTGTTGCATTCTTGAAGGTTTGTAGGACAAACCAGTTCATAGACACGAATGGAGATTAGTTTTAAAGCATTGATATTTATTACTATTTTGGCAATTATAAAAGTATTGTTTTAATTATCTAGCGCAATTATTTTGTGTATTAATTTTCTTTTTAAATTTTGAAATTGAAAAAAACAAACACGGAATATTTTTTAGCAAAACAAACAAGCAAATTATTTATTTTGCAAATATCTGTAAAGATTCATTCAAATTCTGCCAAATTAAAACTTGCCAAAGTAATACAACACTTCAATATTTTACACGAAAATAGCACCCAGTGTTATTAGCAACTTTAACTCGATGACAGTAAGACGATTACACTACATAATTTAGACTCTGTTGGCCTTGACAGGTTCATGTTCTCATGTTCACCCTGCTAATAATCGCTTTTACGTTTAGTTCTTGTAGTACTTTATCTCTCTCTCTTGAGCAATAACAATTTGTGAGCTGAAATGGAGTGTGGTTTAGCATTAGCAAACATATCTACATAGATACAGTTTCTACAAACGTCCCATGTATATTTCCATGCTTTTCTCATCACATCACATCACATCAGAATTCTTCTTGAGCATAATTTTCCCAACGCTCATCGCCTGTCTTCCTAAACATGAGCCACACACACATGCAAAAGACCATGTTATATATATTATGCCACCATATCATTAACATTGCTCCCGTGAAATATATTCAAGTTGAGTTGACGAGACAAAAGAATTTTTTGAACAGGGAATGAGAAGAGAAAGCACACACTCATTCTCATCAGCATCACTACCATATCATTATTCACTCCGGCTCACAAAGTTTTAATGTCAAAATGCGCTCTTCTTCTCCCAGAGAAAGAGCAGGAGAGCATGAGGACAAGCGAAAAAAATTGTGACGTGTTTCAGGCTCACTTTAACACTTAAGCTCAAGCTCTAACAACTCTTCTTCTCTCTCTCCTTTCTCACCGAAAAATAATGTCATTTGCGTCGTGTCATTAGACAAGAACAGAGTTTGAGCTTGAGTTTTGATGCTGTTCCATGTTCCATATCATACTAATTAACATGAGCGGGCAAGCTTTCGACAAAAGCCAAAGGAAAAGCTTTCAAGTCAAGCCATCAATGATCAACCTCCTTATTTCTCCTCCTCCTTCCTCGGCTCTCTCAGGTTTGGTCTGGTTTTTGTTGAAAGTTGAAGCCCCCATCATTTCATTTGTCTCGCACAGTTTCACTTAATTTCCGATGACGCTTCATATGTATCTACTTTCAAACTTAATCAAGCTAATGAGCTTCGAGCCTTCAAGTTGGAAGTTGGAACGTACAAGCTCTAGCTCTCGTTAATTTGTAATTTAATATGGAGGATACATCCGGTTTCAACCAGTTTTCAGAAAACGTACTTGTTTCACCTTCCCCCTAAGAGAAAATTTGATATTATCATCCTATTTGTAAATCTTTTTTTGTTATAAGGTAATTTTCCTGCGTACTTGCTCCATTTTAGAATCTTTTCAGAGAGTGTCAAGGTCACTCAAAGGAAATGTCAAGTTCACAATGATTTTTTTTGAAGGGAAGTAAAAATGAGACAATAACAATGAACAATGTGGTTTCCTCTTTCATCATGGAGAAGGAGAGTTTTACTCCCATTTATGACAAAGATAGAGGAAGGAAGAAGCAACCGATAAAAAAGTAGTAAAATGGTTATCTTCCTAGAATATTGGTGTAGTTATAAGTTGTGGCAAGAAATGTTTGGGCCAAAGTCAATGTCAGAAGAGGTTTTTTTTATGGTTGCCTAATAAAAGCTATAGAATATCTATGAAATGTATGCGTATACATTTTATATAACAGTTTAAGATGAAAGCATTACTGGAGAAATTCAATTTCTGAGTGAAAACCACGAAGCCAAAGTGAAATATTTTCTTTTTATTTGTTCAAGAGATATAGATGAAAAGGAGATAGAAGAAAGCTAGTTTAAAGTGAATTGAATTACATAGTTGACTTACTTTTATTAGCTCATTTTGTCTGAGCCAACGAATAAGTTTGGAAAAACCGCTTTATCTTCAAGAGTCTTGAGGCATTTTATGTAGAATATTGGGTGGGAAATTCAAATTTATCTATGCATTTATAAGTAGGCTGATATATAGAGGAGAAATAACATATGGAAATCATTTTATTTTATACGTTTTATATCCTCTTATATAAGTTTTGTAATTCGCCTCGAGCTCTTTTCTTTAACCGAATTTTTCAGTTGATTTGATAGAATAAAGAAGGTTGCATTGACCTGGTTCTAGTATTTCTCTTGTTTCCACTCGTATGAACAAAGTTGCACGTATGGAAATGACTCAAATGCTTAAATTTTAAGTATGCAACTCAAAAGAGTATTACTGAGAGGCTTACGAACTGTGCAAATTTTATGCAAAGATGGATGCATATGGTAAAAGTTCTCATTCACACGCTTACACCAAACATTTTCAAGGTTTTTCTCACCTAGCCGTAGACAACTGAGAGAGAGTACGTAAAATAAATAAGCTTCTTTCCTTTCGTTTAAAAGGAAGGAAGTGAGAAAACACACATAATAAATACGTCGACTCTATATAGACACGCAAGTGGGGAATTAAGAATGGGGTAAGAAAAGTTTTAACCAAAATATATTCCAAAAATACACCTCCAAACTTCCATTCAAGTTTGAGATTGAACAGGTCAGAATCACGCCAACTTACAACTTTAGCGAAGGCTGGTTGCACTTGCACAACGTTGAGCATATGCAAATTAATTGGAAGCCGTAAGTTTAAGAACTGCTGTAAAAATATTGCCGAACATCGAAGCGGAACATGAAACAAGAAAGCTTTTTAAAAACGGACAGACACACAAAATTTAACGATAAACGTTGTTCCTCTTGTCTTCCTCCTTGTGACAATGAAAGTTGAATTAATTACGCTGAAAAAGCGTTATTCCACTTCCACTCCATGGACCATTACCCTTTCCCCCCTTTCCTCTGGCAAAGAATATAAAATATAGAGGATTTAGTTGGAAAAACTACAAACTGACAAACGACCTTCAAGTGGAACAGCTCAGAGTTTCTTAAAAAAAATTTCCATATAAAACTCATAAAGACAGCCTAAATATAGCACAGCATATATAATGTACATAGCTATTACATTATATTACATTACATTACGCAAGTATTTAGCCATTCAACCTACCATATAAAGTCGGGCTTCAGCCTCTCTCTCTCCTTTCTTTTTATATAACTTTTTTTATTCCATTCTTGTTTAAGATTTGTTGCAAAAAAAAGTTTTTTTCTTTCTTTTTGTATCCACTTTTCTAACATAAATATCCATCTTGATCCACCACACATATATGAAGCTTTAAGAACAAAACAAAAAAGGATTTCTCTTTCTTTCTTTACTCTTCCACCCTGTTTTTCTTCTTCTTCGTCTTCTACTTCTCAAGATGAACTTGAAGTCTTGAAGCAAAGAAACTTTCCTATCTCTAAACTCAGCTTTATATTTTATTCCACTTCTTTTTTATCCCTACCAAAAACTGCCTTTTTGCCACTTGGCATAAACCAATGATTTGTGTTTCCCTTGGGAAAAAACAGGAGAAAAAAAATGATCAAGAAAAAATAAGTTGGTTGGATTTGCTCTTCTCTTTGGACTTTCTTTTGGGGAGAGAAAGTGAGGATAATAGTTTGACTTTTTTTTCTGCTCATCCTCAAATACCTACATAAAAAACATTTCTTTCCTCGTTCCCATTATGTCCACTTTCCTTTTCATTTCGGCGAGCTTGTTTCTGACAATTGACAATTGTTTTGTGGGCGATCTCAACAAAAACGAGGGGAAATATTGCTGACGTTTGATGTTCCAGAAAGAAAGGAGAGAAAAGGGAAGAAAGAGGAAGGGAAGATGAGATGATGAGGAGAGTCGAGAGTCATAATGTATGAAAGTAGCTAACAATAAATATAACTTTTACGGTTATGTTTGGATATAATTTGACGAACGAGGAGAGAAAAAGAGAAGGGTTTTGAGACAAGAAGCGAAAGGGAGAAGTGAGAAGAAAAAAATCTTCCTATTTTTCCTAGAAAATAAGGATGTCTCAAGGTACCCCAATAGATTTTTGTAGCTGGTATAAATTGTGTAAAGAATTGGAGACGTGTTGACACACGAAGACTGGCAATGACGATAAAATTTTGACATTTTATTTTATCAAGGCTGATATCCCGTATGATAGTGAAAGTGAGGTTTGGGCTTGGGCTCTTGCCTTTGGTCTCACTGATCTAGATCCATTACCCTTCAGTCTGACATTGTCATTGGGTGATATTGATATGCAAACAAATGCAGACATGTAATGTTGACTTTGTCATTCTCAATCGGTGTGTATAGACCAGTTTGAGTGACAGACGGTTAGTCGGAGGAATGAAATGAAAGCGGAAATGTCTTGTGGGTCGTCAATGTAGATGATTGTAGTTGTATACTTTTATGTTTTTTATATGGATGGGACATGTGTGGTGAGTATACATTGAGAATGTATCACACGCTCTGATTCTCACTGTTCCCCTTTCTTTTGTTCATTCATTACATTTTTCTTGTTCCCATTTTCTCTTCCGAAAAGAAAGATAATCAGGGTCGTGTGATGACATGAAGAGCATCATCTGAAGAGAGAGAGAGAAAGATTTTCTTTGAGGGAGAATTCCTTTGTTCCTCAATTTTTGGCAAAAGTCACGCTTTTGTTGTTTGGGAACTATGGAACAAAAAATGGGAAAAAATGTATAAAAAGGTGTAATAAAGTAGCGAAAGTTAGAAGTAGAGCTGAATAAATTTTAATGTGCTTCTTCGAAAGACAAATTACATAATAATATTCAGGTGGAGTCAGAAGGTAAGAAAGTTTAACAGAAAAAGTCACATATAGACAGACGGACGGACAAACTTGCACAACACATTAAGTGTCCTTATGTTTTTTTCTATAAAATGAAACGATTTTTTGTTATGAACCAACTGTTAAAGTAATTGAATATTTCGTTCACTATATACATTTCCTTCCTCTTTCCGCTGTACTCCTTCATATCCACAATCTACCCTATCTACATTGAAGAGAGTGTCAGCTTGTTGAGTCTACTCTTCTGGTTTGGCTGCTGTGGTTTATTTAACTTTTCTTGCAAAAACACGAAATAACCATAAAAAGATTTATGACATGTTCCATTCCAACCAAACTGCTTTCAAAAAAAATTTCCACACAAAAAATATATATTGAATCTCTTGTTATTCACACTTGTCTCCCATTCATTCATTCATACATGAATGTATTCATATATATCCTTTTTCCTTTTCCCCAATTCAATAAGGAAATGGCAAATTCCCCATGTAAAAATGCAACCCTCTAAAAAGAAAACAAACCAAAGCATAAAAAACATTCCATATTCCCTTCCAAATTTCAAATATATTCCAATATTCCAAATATTCCAATTCAAAGTGCCTTTTTGGTATTCCCAAAGAAAAATGCACATATGTGCTCAATTTTTTTGCTAATAGTATTTCTGTTCCACTTGCCCACATCCCGTGTGTGTTCCTGTCAGCCCATCACCTTTCTACCGTCACCGTCTCATCAAATCAGGATGATATTCTCCATCTCTCCTTTGCCCATATATAACTTCCATAAAAAGAAAACAAACCAAAGCATAAAAAACATTCCATATTCCCTTCCAAATTTCAAATATATTCCAATATTCCAAATATTCCAATTCAAAGTGCCTTTTTGCCATTCCCAAAGAAAAATGCACATATGTGCCCAATTTTTTTGCTAATAGTATTTCTGTTCCACTTGCCCACATCCCGTGTGTGCCTGTCATCCCATCACCTTTCTAGCGTCACCGTCTCATCAAATCAGGATGATATTCTCCATCTCTCCTTTGCCCATATATAACTTCCCAACATTTGCAAAATCCATTAGGACAGCTGAGCCAAAGTAGCCCATCATCATATCACCGTCATTAAGTATGCCATCCCACTCTAATCTTAATGGCTTCTGATTCCGATATCATCATCATCATCAGCTACCACCACCACCACCAAACCTGCTATATACAAAACAGAGTGGATTTTATCCGCTTCTGGTTATTATATTAAACTGGAGTAAACCAGCGAATATTTTTTGATATTACGTTAACGCTTTCGGCTTTATATATAAAAGTGTATATATATACCCCTTGTTTTTTATCTTTTTTTGCAAAGGGAAAAAGGTCATTTGAGTGATCAATAAAAGTAGCCTGCTAGTTACAAGTTACTATTACTTTAGTTGCTTTTGGTTCCTATATAGAGAGGCTTTAGGTTGGTGATAACATTATGAATATGATATCGTATTATTATCCATATGCGCCTTTGTCAAGTCAAGTCAAGTCAAAGTCAAGCCATGCAAGTTAGGAGTTGGAACGTTGGAAGTGAAGACAGATCCCATTCCAGGCAGAGAAGGAGAGAGTTGCATGCTTAAAAGCAAAGAAAAATGATGGTATTCATCCAATGTTTATGGAGATATTCCATAAAGGAACATGTGTTTTCATGTGTTTCAGTGTTTCTCTTCTTTCTTTTCGGCATGGCATGTGCCCCGTCATCATATCCTCATCCATCCTCCATTCATTTTCTAGCTTCCAACACATAATATATACATATATATTCATATACAAAAAGGCTCTGTGTGTGCTAAAACAACCTAAAGCAATGGTGGTGAATGCTTGAGGAGGAGAAGAAGAGAAAAAGAAGACGCGGAGAGAAATTCCATGTGCCACTTTTTTCTCCGCTCCTACCAGCTCCCTGACATGTTGGTTGAGGGAAAGAGTTGTGTATGAGCTTTGCTAGGCTTGAGCCACTTTCTTTTTTCCTCTTCCTCTATTTTCCTTTTTATTTCTCGGTAGAAATCACAAACAGTATAAAAGTGATTCAACCTCTTTAATATAGACTTCAAGGCTTGAGATAGAGCCTTTAAAAACGAAAGAGAAGAGAAAGGAAAGAAAAGTGTAATTATTTTTATTTTCGTAAAGAATTTTTTTTCTGGGACCAAGTGCAAATTATCAAGAGGAAAAAGGGTTTTTAGTGTGGAATTTTTGTGCCGGTTGCGCCTTTATTAAAAAAAGTTGGTGATAAAATTTGGGAATGGTGAGTTTCCTCCTTTTTATTAGCTAAAAGTAAGTATGTGATAAGGAATATCAAGGTTGGGATTGGTGTATAGAAGCAATTTCGAGAGAGAAAGAAAAAAAATTGGGTGCTTGTTCAAAGTGAGAAAAGCCGACAAGAAAAAAAGTTGGTTCAATGAAAATGACCATAGCATAATATAATATGGTTTTCGCTTAGGGAAAGATGGAAGAAGAGCTTTGTTAATAAGGCTATTTTTATGGAAACTGCGGCTCAAAGGATTTATAATGGGTGATAGCCGGTGCTTATTAGAGCTCTTTGTTCTCAAGAGAAGAAGTGGAGAGGAGAGGAGAAGAGAAGCGTTATTTTTATTGTGGCTAATTTCACTGAGGATAAAGACGTTCCTCCTAAAGACGTACGATATATACAATGCGATGCGATACTCTCTCACGAGTTGTTGTGAACACCTGGCGATAAAGACAAATATAATCCTTTGAAATATGTTTCTTATGTAAAAGCGTGTTCAGTTAGTCTTCTTCAATCCAATCAAGTGCAGCGAGAGTTGAGCACTGGTCACTACTAGTCAAACCAAATTACCAGAGAATTATTCTATTTTGCGTGGGTTGAAAAGAAAAACAAAGTTGTTTTAAGTAGGTTGTAGGTAGAGTATAGATATCTCTCTGTATCGCTTTATTTCAAAGCACCTCATTTGGAAATCCTTTTATATTGATATGCAAAATAGTATCTCTATTCATTTGACTTGAGACTTGACCATCAAAGATGTCCATAAAAATGCGTGAACGTGTGGGATTCCCCTGTATTTTACTTTTTTTATGGGGTACAGCTGCAGCCGAAGCTTTAGACAAACGTATATAGTTGATATATTGTCAATTGTTTGCATGCTCAAAAAGTGGTTCTGGTTTAGCTTGGCTTGGCGATTTGTTCAGCTGAGAAACTCTTTCGTCTTTCGCACGAGGGGTAGCAAGGACGAATGTGGAATTGGCAATTGCCAAAAGTGGCAATGTTGTAGAAGAATTTTATCGTAGATTTTTGGGTCTTCGTGTTGTTCCATGTTCCATTTTTCCAATGAGACTGGAAAGGAATGGAGTTGGAATTTGGAGAAGGGGGAGCTTATCAGAGAGTCCAGATGAAATAAAAAAAATGAAAGATGGCCCAAAAGCGAAATCAGTTTGAGTGATCATGTTCACAAGATCAAATCAGTAACTAAAAGAAATGGATGAATGAGGAGGGTGGAGTGGAATAAGAGAAGTGTTCATTTTTTTGGGGGTTTCGCTTTGGCATTGACTTTCCATGCACGGCGTTGTAGAATTGCAGACTGCTGGAACATGAACGAACGATGAACATGAGCATAATGTTTAAAAGGACTACTAGGTCGGCAGTCGATAAAGTTTTTTTTGTTTTGTTCATGTCACATAATAATAACTAATATTTTAGGTAGGTAGATTAGTTTTGGGCGGATGGATTTTGTGGAATCTAATTTAAGGGGGATATTTGCATATCAAAATTGGTAGATAGATGGGTACATGATTCAGTAAACATTTCATTTAGGAATTTAGTGTTCTTTCACACGTTCCAGTAGAGTGAAGTTAATTTTTAGGACGCATTTGTAGAATACCTAAACACGCGGTAGGTTATTTTATATTGAAATTATATAGCGAAGGTAAGCAATTACATAAATTTCAGTTGTAGTAATTAATTTAAATTCGAATTAATTTTTTCTTCTATAAATCAGGTTAAAAAACTAAATATTGAAATCTTCATCGATATTCACTATTAGTTAATATGTCCGTCGGGAATTAAATTGTGAAACTGTGGCGGTTAATAAGCATTAGAATTCTTAAGTTGATTTAGTGAAACGACGTGAAAATTGAACAGAAATGCAAATTTATAATGCAACGTGTGTTTGATTACGACGTCAACGTGCGTCATCATTTCTTCGATCCCTAACGTAACATAAAACCGCAGCATTATCCAATGTCCAAGTCCCCAGTCATTCCCCAGCACTTCACCCTTCCTCGTTAGTAAACCGCTCAACTTTATTCAGCACCATTATAACCGTCTCTTTATGACAAGACTGGAAATATTTCCATGTGTATTATGTTGCGCCACCTGCACATTCAAATCTATATGGATAAAAGTGAAACTGAAAATGTCTAATATTCCAAAATCCCTTATAAAATCAACTGAACATCCTTTTTCTTTACCACAAAACTTTTTTTTTCACTTGGACTCTCGGACGTCATAATGTAGTCTTCCTATTCAGCATTATAACAGTTATATTCATGTCCAGTCCGTGTCATGTGAAGCTCATGAATGTGAATGTGAATCATCCAGAAAATGTAATTGTCCAACTGTTCCAACTTTCAGTCATCCATGTAGCCCTAGCCCATTAAGTATATAGCGTGGTGGTCGCGGTCATATAGTCCATAATAATATTGTATTGTGGGACTAGTGGACTATATAGGGTGGACGTGGACAATGTCCTGGTGCATGTAATAATACTGTTATGATATGATAAGAAAGCATCCCATCACATTAAAGCAAGCCGTATGTAGTAATGGCCCATTATCTTCTGAACCCATTTTTGTGGTTTGGTTTTGGTTGGTCATCATCATCCTCTCGTTTTATATGAGTATATAGTATATAGGCTAGTTTTCAGCAAGAAAATCATGACGATATCATATCATCCTTACACATTTCCGGTTGAATAACATGTATATAGTGCATTGCGTTGCAATATTTTCTTGCAATACATTACATATTACATAATCCAAGAGCTCCTTCTTTGAATTCATTTTATTTCATTGTTTTTCGGTGAAAGTTATCCATATTTAAATGTACTCTGAATTTATTTGGTTGGAGGAAAAAATTGACACTTTATTTGAGTTGGACTGGAGTAAAGGACTGGAAAAGGAGAGAGAGAACTGAGAGAGCATTAAATCTGTCACCATATATTTCATGGCTAATGAACCCTCTCCTCACTCTCCTCCTCTGGGACTATATCCCATAGAGCCTAAGCAGACGCGACAAGAAACACATACACACGTTTTTACACGTTAGGTATCCAGTAGGAAAGAGATGATTGTGGGATACGGACATGGAACATGGACACACACGCAGTTTTAGTTATTCCTACTGACTTTTTGTAGGATAGAAAGAAAAAAAGAAATTTTCATTCCTATTTTTTTTTCTCCGGCACTGGTTACATTCCAAATTGCTTCTCCAAGCGAGAGAACAAGGTTCAAGTGATTTATTGTTCTTTTTCACACGTTTGTGTGAGTTGTGTGAGCAAAACGTTTTTTGGGAAGAAAAAAAAACCGAATTCTTTCTTCAAAAAAAGACAAGCACAAAGCGTTTTTACGAGGGAAAATCTGCTAGCCTATTCTTATTCTGAAGGCTGGAGAATTGAGTGAGAAGAGAAGAGGGGATTTTGGGGACGTGTTCGATGATTGAGCGAGTGGAGGCTCATGGAGGTCGTCGTGGCAGTAGGGCGTATGGGAGGTACGCCACAGTGGAAATTGGTAGCTACAACAGGGACCCTATTAGGAACTCGGTTGGAGGTCATGGCCCCCATCATCATCAGCAACATTATCATAGCAGTTTGACTCATAGTCATAGTCACAATCATCCTTGTCCTGTGACCTTAGGATTTGATAGTAGTTTGGTACCTTGGCCGGGGATCAAGTACTCTTGTGTTAGAGTGCTGGAAGTGTACTGCAAGGTGTTCAATCAACAGGAGCTCTATGAGCTAATCGTTCGGTGGGAGAAATGAGGAGATGAAATGATTATAATTTAACCTAAAATTTATTTAATAATTAATAGTGGATAAAAAAATAGATAATGTATAAAGGATTCAGGTTATTGAGAGAAAAGATTGAAATTAATTGGGTTTCTTTTGGTGAATTTTTTGCAGAAAAACTTGTCAAAACTGCAAGTGTCCTAGGAACTCTCATGATATTTTCCATGAAGAGTGGTTAAGTATCAGAGAAAATTTAGGGTTGTCCAATTCCACTACTGTTCATCCACTCCTTCGTCCAGCACCCCCGCAACAGGTCAAGTTTGGGGAGATTGGGTTTACGTGGGCGCCTTCTAATCTTTCACAAGAACAGGTAAAATATATTAATTATTCAAATTATTATATTATACAATTTTTTACTGTATAAAATTTCATTTAAAAAATTAAGAATGACATTTGTATTTTTTTAAATAGGTGGAACAATTTTTTCACGACTTTGAACCTCATAAAGTCCCCCGGTGTGGATCTCCAGGAGAAAAGTATAGGGATCGGTTATTATCACTCCAAAATCCGAAGCAGGTGGAAGGAACTAAATAAAAACTATGAAAAATACGAAATAATTATGGATTTATAAGAGATTATAAAAAAAGATTTGTGTTTTTCT
>JAANSM010001532.1:0-18196 GCA_036850725.1 Orchesella villosa
AGAGTATAGGGTTTTCCTTTAAATGTATTACATATATTGCACCATTAATCAAATGATTCGCTCCTTCACTAAATAAATTTGAAATTAATATATTTTTTAGATGAGCCTTATTATTTCAACTGTTTATCAAATACTATGTGTGCATGCATGTATGCATCAAACTGAACTAAGAGTGTGGTCCCCACACAAGATAAATTGTGCAATCTCCCAATTTGGATGTACGTGAGGGTGATGATGAAAACGATTTCGGAACGAAATTTAGTATGAGTGACTGCAAAAGCGTGACCATGATGAGTGAAATGTTCATTCAGGGCTTGGGCTAAACGCTAATGAAGTTGTAGTTTGTAAGAGTATGCAACGGTGCAGTGATTGTTTGTTTCCGATCCGATGTAACATTATATGCTGCAAACTAACGAAGGAGAAATTAACTAATGAACTCATTTTTTTCGCGAAATGGTCGTGCATATGAGTCTTTTATAAACGCATAATAATATATGTATAGTACATATTTTGTACATGATTCTCTCTTTAAAAAGTGTTCAATGTAGAACGACAGTACACAATCCAATTTTTGTGTTTCCTGTCATCATCACAGAGAAAGATTATTTATGGTGCCATCGCATTGCAACATGTTGTATAACTAAGGTTTATAGTATGCTCGGTCTTCTCTCTTTTATGAACGAAACAGTGAACAAATAAGTAATTTTTAAAAAACGTTCAAACACTTACATTTATTGGAGACAATGTTCCTAAAAGTTTACAAATGCAAATTTTACATACACAATTTTAAAAGACATCATGAATACTGCTGGCTTGTTCAATCAATTTTGGTACACAATCAATTCTCTAGCAATACACGCAAGTAGCTTTTATCTATGTGTTACAAATTATATTAGATATACGCAATAATATCCTCATATATATATATGAAGAGTTGAGAATTGAGAACAAATCAATAATAATAGCTTGACGAAAAAATCTTCATTGACAATAATTAAGATGTATATATATTTTCTATTGTGAGCAAGACCTATTATAAATACATATATAGGTATAAATAACTATCTGGTTCAAAATTTTAAAAAACCATAACTTCCTAACAATACCAAAGTACTTTTTGAGATTCATCACAACTTATGATTGAGGTGCAGGTAGCTAAAACAAAAGTCGAGAAGAAGAATTTTTTTTTCATTCTTTAAAAAAATTAAAGCCGAAAACTCACCAAATATTCCGAAGTAACTTTTAAAAAGCTTAAAAATCAGCTTACATATTTCTTTCACAACAGTTTCAAAGTTAAAGCATCATCATCATATGCATTCTACTAATTATATCATAATCATAGCATTTTACACAAACTATATTACCCTACAAGTCATAAGTATCTAGCTCTAAAACTGTATAGATTCATGATTAAATTCATGACGTACCAAAATGTTACTAGTACTTTGTTTGGTCTATATTGTTACCACATTGCACCTGATCAGCTTTACTTGGCTTGCACATTAATCTAATATTATCATAATATAGGTTAGGTTATAGATATATATATAAGTATAGTAATTCTACAGCACTACGTATTTTTTCTAGGGCCTACGTAAATTTAATAGCTTTAAGTAGAGTTTACGAATGACAAGTAAACAAAATCTGTTACATGAAAAGTTTTTTCTTTGGTATACAAGGAAAGAGATAAAATAGGGAAGATTTAAAAAATTACAGACTAGTTCTACCATCTATGTTTGTTCTTAATAGTCAAAGCATTAAAAGTTTGAAGTAGGGATGATGATAGTCTCTTCTTAAAACACTCGCATTTAATAACATTTTACTTGATCTATCTATCTATGTATGTAATGTAACAATGATTTTTGTGTAACATGTATAAAAAGGGTAATTTCACAACGCTTGGGTACACAATTTATATATATATAGTAATAGTGAATAGATTTAGTACGTACACGTATATATGTATAAGCCTCCACAATAACAATAACTCCTGCTATCTGCTGCATGCTGCTACAATAATCATTTTCCCAATGGAATGTAAACTGGAGCCATTTATGGAAAGTTTTCTGAATAGAAAGTACTGGTTAAAGCTTTTGAGATTCCAAAAGTTGCTTTCTTGTCGAATTGCTAGTACTTTTAAGTACATAAGCTAAAATCTATATATAATATACATTCTATTGGTTTGGGTTTTTTGGGAGCATACTTTTAAATCTTGCTTTTTGTTCTAACAATAAATATGTTATATATATTTTAATGCATGTTATATATCAATAATTATTGTATTTTGTAGCAAATAATATTTTTTATGCACATCTTTAATAATATTTTGGTTGGCCATTTTTTTATCAGAGTTGATTCATCTTGGCAAGGGTTTCTTTGCAGATCATAAAAACATTGATATACATATACATAACTAGTAGTACAAGTACAATACACATTCTTATAAAGTACTGGAGTTAAGTTAATTCGAGCATTAAATTGAGGCTAAGACTAAGGATGCAAAACAACTGAAAAAAGTATGCATTGGCTGTGCTACACCCTATACACCACCAACTTAAGTTTATATGGAGTTATTTCCTTTTGAAAGAAACAAAGTCCTGAGATCTTCCCGTTAAACACACCCCCCGTGACGTGAGTAATGAGTAAGTAATGTCAAAATATTTGTACTAAAGAAGAAACTATAGTAGTAGTTCGAGTGATATATAAAAATATAAACGTTTATAACACAAAAAATTATATTTATCGAAAATGTGTTAAAAGTACATGATCACTACCAGAAAGATATATCAAACGATGGAACTCAACTCTTTTATATAAACCTTCATGAAGGACATTCTTTACCCAAAACATTTCTTTCTTTTTTTGAACTGTTACATACACACACTCATATTATTACATTCAGATTTAACATTCAATTTATACCTTACAAGAACGGAATGCCATACTACATGACCTGCTCAAACATTAGCAATGTTTCTGGCAACGTTGTTAATTTGTACATAAAATCATTCCTTGCTCATCTTGATCATCCGATCCATTTTATATTTGTTAAATTAGACACTTAACAACTTAAATAGTAAATTGGTAACTTTTCCATATCTCACAACAAACGAATCCAACCTCTTCAACTTCTTAACGCATCTTCCTCGTGAGGCATACTGTTTAAAAAACTGTACCAAGTAACAACATTTTTATTTTACACAATGAAGAAATCCTTCTATAACCTACATAATATATTGTGTAAGGTAATAAGCATTAAAGCACGTTATATTTTTGAAGCTAGGTGATAATTCTAAACTATAATTAAATTACAGCAAAATGAATAAATAGGCATTAATTATGGAAATTATGCCAACTGCAACTACCAGCCAATATTATATTTTAGTTTCTGACCGCAACTCCATCCGACAGTCCCAAACAGACTTTGGAATATCGTATTTTAAAGGGAAAGACTGGCAACTTTTAACAACAATTCACCTTGTATATTTTAGCTACTTTTAATTTACAATTTAATCCCAACGTACATATACCTAATTGTATAGATGTCGAACAATTTGGGATATGATGATTATCTAGAGAGCAGATTCAGGTGTCGTTAACTTACTTCCTACACTGCATTATATATGTGTTCAATGGTACAATACAGTCAGTCATACAGAATGAGGATTATTTTATCACCCATTTTCTTCTGGATAAAACACCAAGTTGTCTATACCGTTACTCTCTTTAAACTGTTTTTCTGCAATCATCTAGCTGGTCTGGTCTTGAGTAAGCGTGTTAAGTTAATGCTATAACGGTGTGATGTGATGTGATTGTGTGTGTGTGTGTGGTGACGCGATCTTCCATTAATAATAAGCAAACTCCAGACGTTCACCGAGGAACATGAAGAATGACTTTATATTATTATCGCGATGAAAGTGACTGATTGTTGCAGAGGAGGGATATAACTTTTCTGTAAGAATTTACATTATACAACAAGCGCAGTTGCCAATGATGATTAATGGTGCATACGGCTGGTGGTGGTAACGGTGAGTAAGTGCATTTCTATCCCGTGTGTTGGTTGTCGTGTCGTGCAAATTTTTTGATAGTTACTTCGAATTAGAATATGCAGTGTTTTCTTTTATCCACGGGATTTTTTGTAATGTTTCTGACGAAGTTTAACATATATATCATTTTATAAAAGGATTTCATCTTTTTTTCTTCTGTTGTACGTTGGTATTATTCTTTAAAACATGTACGCTTCACGGGGCTGTAATTGCTAAGCCTCTTCCCCAATATTTCGGAACAGACAGATAGTGAACGCCACACCCAAGATCTAGAGAGACAATGGGAAATGGGAATATTAATAGGAGTAAATGGCTCATTAAAAACTTCAATAAAAACTAATGTGGCACATTTCCATTATTGCATTTTTTATCTTCACAAGCCACATATATAAACATACATTTGCAGACATTTTTATTTGATATATATGTTTCTACCTGAAGGAGAGCTAATCCACCGCTGGTCGCTGACAAAATGAGATTATGAAGTGAGTACCACGCATTGAGTTTGTTCCAGCATCCCTAAAATTCCAGAAATGTATGAGAATACCATATGTACGTGTATATAAACCAGTAACCAGAAAACTGGAGCAAAGAGAAAGTAAAAGCATATAAATTGAAGTCTGCGGTCGTTTTTCTTTGAAAAGCTTACTTCGAAGTTTAAAATTTTATTATTGAATTCCCCATGGTCGCTGGCTTGACATCTAGCTGGATCCTTTGGTTTCGGCTCCTTCCATGGGTATTCTTGTAACCACTACGCAATTTGGTAAAAACCACAATATTCCAAAGTTATTACCAAGTGCATTCTATAGTCTCCATCATCCAATTGAGCATTCATTAAGCCAAGCTTTTATTCTTGAGAGTAAAGTAGCTTTTATAATTTTCCATCGCATGCTTTTGCAACTAAATTGTAAAGTTTGAGGGTTTCCACTTTCTACACAGCTCATATATCCATCCCTCTCTTTGGAGAAAGGAATGTATATACTTAGAGTATAACGAATTTCAAGTGGGAGCATAATACTCAATAGAGAGAAAGGTTTGAATGTGTAGATTTTCCCTTCAGGAAACTATGCACTCACCTCTTGGCTTTTGTCCTGAACACAGCAAGTAACGGGAACTCGTTGATAGCCTTTCTGTGCAATTGTTTTGTTCGCCCATTTACTATGAGTGTAGTCACCATATTCTTTGATTCCACAGCATTCCAACTAGAGCGCAAATTATTACAACGTAATCAAATTAGAAACTCCTTTTTCATCTCGTTCCATCCTACTTTTTGACGTTTTGTATTTGGAATATTTGGATTGTGCCATCCATATAATGAGTGATGTGTTTGAGGAACAGAGAAAAATCGAAACAGCCTGCCTCTCTAATAAATTACTCGACAAAACTTTTCGTTATTGTGAACCTTGTAAACATGTGCAAATTTTTATTGCTCCACTACTTCATTGTTTACGAAGCTTGTCAAAAAAAAATTGAAACAGCCTGCCTCTCTAATAAATTACTCGACAAAACTTTTCGTTATTGTGAACCTTGTAAACATGTGCAAATTTTTATTGCTCCACTACTTCATTGTTTACGAAGCTTGTCAAATAGCAAACATCTGTATTTTCTCAGAAAGAACAGTAAAATGTATATAGCTTGATGCTTTATATATAATCATGAAAATTGATTTGTTCTTCCTCTCTCTCTCTATCACTTTCTCAACATCGTTAGTATATAAATAATGAGTCTTTCCTTCCCTTTAATTTTCTCTAACATGACTGTTGTTGCACAGCCATCGAAAATACGAGACATTAAAAAAATTACGGCCTGCCGTAATTGAGTGATACTAGACGTTTGTGCTCATCAATTATTCACGACACTTTGACTACTGACTACATACTTTCCTGTTTAATGCCTCTTTCTTCGCTTACTTGCAAACAGATATTCGATATTTTGAAGTTGTTACAACTTTCGTTTTCGTTGTTACTGTTTCTTCGCCAGTTTCCAACTGTAATTTCGAAATCATTAACACAGAGTCTTAGACGTTTCAAATAAGCGGTGTTATGTAGGTAAATAAGGTAGTAAACCGGAAAACGCCTTCAAAACACAAGAGATTATAAAAGTTGATGAAAACGGTAAAATATCGATTGGAAATAGAAACAATGAATATGAATACCATATCTACGATTGTGGGCACTACAATGAAATATTCATACATAATTTTGATTGGTGGGACAAGAATATGACGATTCGAAGCGATGTCATAACTTATCCAGAAGAGACATGATCAATCTACACATACAAAAGTAGTAATGTAGGCAGTAGGCAACCCAATCGACTACGACTAATACATTTTTAAAGTTGTTAATAATTGCGATTTGCCAGGATAGCTAAAGATTAAAGATTGAAACTTTATTGGGATATTCAAGAATCCATATAGTATAACAACAGAAACATGGATTTTCTGACTTGAGATTATACGTCTACTGAAACTATCATGGATTTGTACGCAATTTACATTACATTAGGTACTTTCCATTTGCCTCTTCTCTCAAGTGTATTTGTAAAGAGAATCCTACAAATAACTCTATCCTTTTCCACAAGATGAAAACAAAAGGAAACGGATGTTTTTGTTAAAAGCAAAATGTTTTAGTGCATGAAACATAGTAACTTGTGTTTTCGCTTAAAGGGTAAAGGTTAGACCTCACGCTGCGCTGTTTTTGGCTTCCATTTCCTCAAACTTCATATTCTTTACAAACACACACAGGCACAAGTGCATCGATAAACAGTATTTCCGCTACCGGGTGAAATTTTCATTCCCATTTCTACTCCTACGAAACTACTACTTCTGTCGAAGGAAAGAACACATGCGAATCCTTACAAACTTCTACAGTCTATATAATCTACATTTATATGCAGCATTTTCATGACATGAATATAGTGTCAAGTGTCACAAGAAACACAGTCTCATTGGGTTAAGTCAAGAAAAAGTATCGTGTAATGAAAAATGCATACCATTTTATACATATGAAAATTTATTCATTATCATAATAAATTAAATTTATTAAAATAGCATGTCTTTCTCCATGTTTCAACTTACCTCATACTGAGTAAAGTCTAAAGACTCGGTAAAAACTTCGTGCGATTCCATTCCATAGTCGTTATCCAATTTCAGCTTAAGATTTTGTTGTACCTCAGACGGAAAGTAAAACCGAAAGTAGAGACAAAACAGTGCTGCTGCAGCTTCCACCAAGAACACGAGTAGTAAACAGAATACGTACTGTGAACATAGACGGTTTCAGAAAAAGAAGAGAAGTGTTTGTAAGTACAAGGCTTTTTATGAATAAAACATGAAATCATATAGCAATGCATTAGGAATGCAGCATCCAAACACATCCAATTAAAGCATGACCACGTTAATATCCTCGTTGCATAAAAGGAAACCGTAACAAAATGAAAACGAGATAATGGAAAACTCAAGAAAAGAAAGGGTTTCAACATCATCGGCAAACACGCATACAACGTAAACGAAAATGTAGAAAGAATGATTGAAATCATACAACTACACAGTATCATCATGCATAAGGTTTGAAAAGTGGGAAAGTAAAAAACGACTGGAGAGGGTTGGGCTGGACTAATATGCGTTAGGAGATTTTCCCGAAACTTACATATTTTTTTCACGAATAAAATCCGAAAAAAATTCCTTTCAGAGTTAAACAAATCCCATGATTTTTAAAACATGAAGGAATGAAAAGGAAAGTAAAAGGATAAAAAGATAAAGATTTGCAACGGGAATAAGACGTGGATGGATAACACATTCCAGTAAAGACATTTTTCGACTCAGCATTTCGCATCTCTCGCTTTCGACATCTAAATTTGTTGGTATCTTTTTTCGACAGAGATTCTGTTAAAGGTTTCTTTTTTGCAAACGTACCGTGCCCAGCATACACTTGCTGTCCTGAAGAGCTCCACAACAGCCAAAGAATCCCACGAAGAGAATGAACCCACCGAGGCCGATGCAAGCGAATGCCGTATACTGGACAATCTCTTGTGGGAGGGCGGCTGTCGTGAGCAGGGTGAAGTAGCTGCTGTAAGACTGGTCGTAAAGGAGCACCACACCCAGAGCTACCATCGCACAGCCTGAAAACTATATACAACGAAACGCACATATATATTAAAACCATGTATACAATTCAGAAAGTTAGAGAAACACACAAAAATATGAAACACCACATTAGAAAGGGGGAAAGGTAATCATTTCGCTTAAAGCACTAAAGCTGAACTGTTCCTGGCTTCACTTTTGTGATGCGTTAGTCCACATATCATATCATCACCGTAATCGCCGCTATATGCTCCGATTTCGTGAGGTGAAAGGTATATTGCTCATAAAGTAATAATTTCTTGATATCATTTCCTCTTATTTGATTCATCCCTTTTTCCTCAATATGAGAGCACTACTATTTCATCTGATTCCCTGTTTTCGCCTGTTGATCCTTTGAGGGCTTAATATGACTTACTACACTATACGATCATCACAAATTTTTCCAAAGATTACAGCTAGAGAGAGCGGAAAACAAATCACTTATGGTTATGGTCACTACTTATGTTGAGTATGAAAAGGAACACACCACGTACGTCTCTCAAAACTACTCTTTATATTTTTGCCGCCTACGATATACTTAAGCAATGCCAGTAACTAAAGGTCACACGTAGGAACTGAAATTTTCATGGAGAAAGTGATCCGTTATGGGCAAAGGATGGTTTTTAGTTACTGCTCAACTTAAAATCATCATTAACAGGAAGAGAAATGAGTCTCTTGGGAGAAAGTTGTTAGTAGTTCATTATAATGCATCAACGATTCGCAGCTCTCCTTTCTCTATCCAATATCCAGACATGAAGCTAAATATAGAGCCGATATCAACGAAGAAAAAGGTTAGGTTTCGCGTGTGCTCTTGAGCGGAAATGCTGAAGTATTCACGGTATTTCTTTTTCTCCATCACTTCCTTCACTTGAAATATGATAATAATATGACTTCATTTCATTCAAAACTATTCTGTTTCTACTTACATATTTTGCGGTTTTATCTAGGAATGCAAAAGTGTCTACTCCTTTTCACCACCTTTCACAAGCTAACATATATATGCATACTTATACGTACTTTTAGTGGGATGAATGAAGAAACGGAGCTCTTCATTTGGGAATTCGGATATCATTATGAGCCATAAAAACATGCATGCATAATACTATGGAGAATATAAACCACTCTAGCTGAGCTGTGGACTAGAGAAAAAAAGGAAAAGCAGGGAATGGAATATCATCATCATTTTATTCCACTAGAGAGAAACCAAATGTCAAAGAGTATTCTCATATCATATCACATAATGTATGTATACGTGTGTGGCCACAATAAGCTTTTGTGTAAGAAGGGGCGATGTGATGTGATGCGAATGGAGAAGAGTTGTATCGTGAGGAAGACTGCACACTGCAAGTAAAGTTACAGTTTACGGGCATTCACTTTACAATATGTGTATTTTGATTGTGAGGATGTGTGCCATCGGGCATGTTTACGGTCTACTGAATGTTTTTATATGCTATTGACTTCACATTACTTGTATGATGTTCATTTTTATGAAAGAATATTCTCCTTACGCTCGGATAGAACACAACGCGCGTGAGAGGACACAGAACCAGAACGCTTCTTTCTTTTTCTTGAGAAACACAATAGTAAAAGGGTTTTGAAAGCTTTTGCTAAAAGAAAATGTGTNGTTTTGAAAGCTTTTGCTAAAAGAAAATGTGTCTAAGTAATACACATTATTATATACATATTGGTTGGGAATTCGCCAGAATTTATTTCAAATGACCGCTTCAATAGGTTATATTTTGTAACCAGAGCTTAGAACACAATATTGTATGACTTTATATAGAAAGGAAAAGTACTTTACTTACCCAAAATATTATATTGAAGAATATGACGAAAGCCTTTGAGCATTTAGGTCCACAACATCCAGCCATTTTGACGGATTTTTTCAGGTAATTTTTTCGTTCACAAGATTCACACTAAATGATAAAGAAGTTGGTGTAGTTGATTCACTTCACATGCACGTATATGTAAAATTAAATTGTGCTTTTTGTTCTCATAAGGATATTACTTCCTTGCACGTTTACAACGTTGTTAATGTCCAGTTTAATACTCATCCACGCTTCCAGATTTAGAAAAGAACGGAGAAAAAAATACAATTTTCACCTTTGCCTTTTTATTGTGAATTTCGACGCGTGTGAGCTATAAAAAGAGTGAGAATCTGCGTGGAAGGTTGGTGAACAGCGGAAGATCGACTGAAGACGTTCCTTTTGGCTTGTCGTTCAAATGGAGATTTGTTGTTTATCCTCTTCTCCGATTCCCTCTCCTTTCTGCTCTCGTATTACAAGAACCTTCACCCTATAGCTCCTTTTTCTGGCCTTTCTTTTTAAAACCGGATGGCAAAACCGAAGCCGGTATTGTAACGTACATATATATCTATATGTATATACAATGTTGAATTTAGGAAAGTAAGTATTTACTTATGTAGAAGCTATCCAATATATAAAAAAATACGGCAGCAACAATAACAACACAAAAACACTTTCAGGACTCCCCCACACACTCCGCTGGCAACACTGTTCCTCCGCTTTTCGCCTGTGAATGACTCGCCTGCCTGGAAAAAAAGAGAGCAACGACAACGAAATTGAAACTTTAGCTTTGAGGTGAATCGATTAGAAGGCGTTTCGTGGTTGAGGATGTGTATCATCATCATCATCATACACAACAATAATAGCAAAAAATATCTCTAAACTTTACATATTGTTCAAGAAGAAACAAACTATACACATGTTTCAGTTTCATCATATCATAATGATACATATTTTTTTGTTCCCTCATATCCATTACATCTACAAAACTTGGAACAAAGCTTGATTAAGGAAACCACACACCGAATCAAAAATGCTGGTAAAAAAATGTTTCGTTTTTTTTGTGAAACGACTCACGAATATGAAATGGTAAGTGTACTGCATTCCGTATATAGTCACTGTAGCTTTACCCACCTAGCTATATGGCGTCATTTGCGTGTTGCGTTAAGAGAAAAATAGTAATGCAAACGGAGAAACGTACTTAATAATTCAGTTAGTGGGACATGACTAAGAAACAAAAGCCTCTCTAGTTGTATATATGGTGCATGTTCAATACGTGGGTTCAGTTCCGTTGTAATAATGCAAAAAGAAAAGAGGAAACAAATGCAATTCTCATGAAACTTACTTACTCAAGTAGTTGTCGTGTCCATTTCACCTAGAATATGTAGTAGCGTGGTTTTTTTTCAGGAAAATGCCAAATCAGATCAAAGGTACTTATTTTACAGGCTGACTCCAGCTTAACATTGTACCGCAAAGTAAGTTCAAGATCTCTTTTGTGGTGCAACAAAATACAATGTACATATTGTGTTGATTCAGCAAACGAGAACTCCCTGTCGTCTTTCCACACGAAAAGGGTTATCTGAGCAAAAAGCTAACGTGTGAAGCCTCTTATGTATTTGTAAAGAAAACAATGTATGCAAGCAGTATGCTGTCAGTACGTATCCACCAAGAAGAAAGAATGAAAGGGAATTAAGGAAATTTATAGGAGTACCGGTCCGAAGGCAGACCGGAAATGGAAGGAAAAAAGTAAGTTCCCTAAGCTGTAAGGTATTATAAGGTATATATATGGGGCTACACTGTTATAGAATATGTATGTACATATGGTATGCATAAATGCATGAGAACAGTGTTCGTTTTAGGTTGCTTGCACGCTCCGTTATCAGACTGACTGGAGACTGCTGCTGGGGATGTGGTGGTGAAGGTAAGTAAGTTACAATCCAAGCCACGTAACTTCACTTACCTAATAATCCTATTCCTCGCTTGAATACATATTACTTCACATGCCCGCTCACCTTTCCTCTCTTCCTGCTGTGTAATAATAAGTAATGATATTCATTTTGCTCTTTCTGCTGTTGCTTCTCAAAAGGACTTGACAACTTACATTTCAGCCACTTGAAGGGAGACACATAGAGATACTTGGGGACGTGCTTCTAAACAATTGTAAATGAATTTTACACTCCAACAGTGCATTATGAAAGCTCAACTCAAACATCACCATTTATCATTTGTCTTTCTATATGTCACCCTTCTGCAGCTACTTCTCATTCCATTCAGAAGATTAGCTTTAACTTTACAAACTTTCTGCAGGCGTTGGGACCGTTGGGTTCTTATTTGTCATTCCTCAAATATGGCCATATATAGACATACATATATCTATATATGTCAATGTAACATTTTATTGTTTCTCCTCCTCAGGTAACCAATTATCTCGTTTATCCAATCGGAGGTAAGCCGTACAAACACAACGACACAACACCCACTCTCCGCTCTTGCAACGTTTGTTGACAAATACGCAATAAAATACACTTTGTTAGGTCTGCTTTTCTAAGGATTACTTGCTGAACGACGACCGGATACCGGTTGTGTATACTGACAAACTAAAATGCGTGTCTTACCAAAAAGTATCGTATTATAGTGGAGTGGGAGTAGATACGTAAAAGTGTATTGGCTTGAATAATGTAAATAGTTTATGTACGCAAAGGAAGTTAGTTCATAAAATTGTGTTTGTCCCCATTGCAAACGAAGCTTTCGTGTCAGTATATTAAGCACCCGGGTAATATGGACAATAGGGTTTTCCGTACGTGTTAATTTATTTACAATTCATTTTCCGTTGACATATTCTAAGATTTATTAAAGATGAATAAAATCACCATAAAACGTTTACGATTGGCAACTACTTTCGTGATATGATGAATGCATTACACACATGAAACATCAAAATATGGAACCAGATATAGTAAACGCGTTTAATTCCAGACGTGGTAGGACTCAATGACTCATATTGCAATAATTAACAGCCTTGGGATTTTGCTTCCATTACTGATGGAAATATTTATTATATGCAAAATTGCAATCACTTATCACATATCAAATGCCATGATTTTTGACACGCCATTTTCTACGATCTTTGATTATCTATAGGAGAAACGACGTGAGCGAATGCGAGTAGGTATATAGTTAGGTGGCAACACTGGCAACTAATGACAAGAATACAGACAGACGAGAGTGGATGACAATAAAATGGTAGGTAAAAATGGTAACAAAAGAACGTTAACGTATGAGATTAGGCGTTGTATATAAATAAATACGCAATCATAATCATTCACGTTGGTGTCATTCGAACTGACTCACCATCATTCTGCCCAACGCTCTCCAATCTGTTTAGACACGTAGTAGATCATATACTGAATTTATGATAGAGATCAAAGTGGCTGCCTCAGCTGGAGCTAGAGAAGCTGAGAGTAACAGGATGATTGAGTGAGAAGACTTGACTCGGATTCAGGCTAGGCTAAAAATACCGAAAATCGGAAAGGGTGTGCCGTTTTGATAGCAGTTATTTTGGGATATATAATGGCATGCAGACACGGGCACAGGAAGGGATCTAATTTTCACGGGAAAGGTGAGGGTCATGCCATTCTGACGCATCTTAAAATCTCAGTAATGATGACCATAATAGGTAATAGATTGCCAACACATTATTATGTCATAAACCAACTATAAAGTAACGAGGTATCAAAATTCAGTTCCTCTTTTAGTATGATATGCACCATCAAGGTTGTCTCCATTAATGATCCCCTCGCTCGTAATCGGGAGGGAACGCAAATTTACTCGCTTTTATTACCTTGACTTTATTTTTAGCATGCCCACATCCGATTCAACCCTGCTTGTCCTACCACAATGTATTATTTTGGGAATCAACCAGTGTAAAAGGAAATGGGAGGGTTTCTTTTGGATTTAGCACTTACTCACTTACGACACGACAATAGAAACTCTATCTCATGAATTCCCTTTTCTTTCAAATCAGTTCAAATTAGACGTGACAGAAGCATACTTGTGTCACAATATTGGGGCATTTTATTTTACCCTTTATATTGTCATACACAAAATGAAGAATAAATTGATGACATCATGAAACAAAATATCATCATATAAGTATAGGTACATAGTACATACATATGTATGATTGTGTTGATTTCAAACGGGAACATGATGTTTAATGAAAAGTTATCTTTATACCTTGCATCTCTATAAATGTTATCTGTTTTCATCTGAAATATTTTTACATTTCATACCATAAACCAGCTTGAAAGCTTGCGTTCAAAGTTCTAACATCACAAATCTCAGAAAGAGTGAATTATTCTCTTTACCCTTCCTACATAACGAGGAATTTCGTCGGTAATATTTCAAAGACAACGAGGAGTGCATTCAGAGCTCATAAGTTGCTGAAACTCGTATTTTCTGGAGATACATATCAGAGCATTAGAGAAAACTGATGCTTGGAGAAAATAGAAATGATTGAGAAATACACAGAGGACGCGTTGATCTACACAAGTTGAGTGAACGTAGATACATATAATAATATATGTGCAAGCAGGTTTTAAAACCCTCTTTAAAGCATACTACATTCCTCCCTCCGTCCTACTACTCGAGAAGCCTCAGCTATTATTCCAAAAGTAGTAGGAAAGCTTACAAATCTAAAGATGCATATTGACTATTGCAAAGCTTAGTTTAACACATTTCATATAATATGGTTCTAACTTTTGCAGTATAAGAGAGAGGATCTTTGTTGGCAGCAGAAAGATTTGTAGTGTGAGCTCGATGCTAGATTCCTACAGGCAGGCAGAGGCTACAAAAAACTTTAGTTCATTCCATATTGCTATTACAATCGGAGTACGTAAGTTCGGTGAAAGTTGAGGAAATCGAGAGAGGAAAACACGATCTACCTCATCATAGCATAGTATTATTACCAGCATACATAACAGTGAGCAATGGCAAGGAATATAGTAGTAGCTTTTGGGTAACGCCAGTCAGCCTCATTTTTAGTGGAAACTTTTTTTTCTCAGAGGAAAGCAATAGCTTATACATGCTGGCAATGAAATGAAAGCAAGAGTATAAGAGTCGCGGAGAAAGTGGAGATGAAGATGAGGAGGAAAGAGTACATTTGATAGGAAAAGCTTCCTGGAACGATCAACCGAATACATTTTGTACACAATATATACACACACACACAGTCCCGTTATACACTTTGCGTCTCTGCTATACAATGGAAAACAGTGTGGTACGGGAGAAACCACTTTCTATATATAACACAAAGTACATCATCATCCACTTCTATTAGCACACCACTATCATCCGACCTTACGGTATAGTACAACAACTGCGGAGAAAGGAGAGAAAATAGTATTTCCATGGAAACTTCGCTTGGAATCACGAAGAACCCTTCTCTATCGACCAGCGCAGAGAGAGTTTCTTCTGTTCCCTCGTCTTCCTTTCACTATTTCTCCTATCCTTTTCTACTGGGTTTGATGGCATGTTATAGAGGATGGATGATGGTATGCTCTCGTCTGTAAAGTGTAATGCTTGCCATCATAATATACTCTTATGAGCTTACAGGTTTCTCTCTATAGAACACACACACACATGCGAACTGTAATTCTTACAACTGCAACTTGTACGTAATGTACATGTTTTGCAATGACAAGTTGGTTGTGCTTACATACATTGTAATGAATGCGTGGAACTGAATTTGTTTTGAATGGTTTCTTGTAAGGTACTTATAAGTTTTTACTTGTCAGGCCTATGCGTTTTCAGGCTAAAACTTTACCATGCAATGATAAAGATAGTATTCATAATATACAAGATTGAAAATAGCTTACATACAATATAACAAGCATCATATAGTACTTAATAATGTATACGAATTCATGCCACTTTCAACTTTCTCAGAATGCTAGATATGGATAAGTACAATAACACGCTAAACACGATAAAATGACAGGAAGAGTACACAAACAAGGTTATTTTTGCCCAATTGGAGTAAGTCGACTTAAGGAATGAAATGACTTTAAATACCAGTTTGAAATAAAGTTTTTAGACGCTCCGCAAATGAACGGAAACGTTTGATTGATACGATAAAAGAATCGATGAATTTTTTGAAAATTGATGGCCTAGTAGAAAGGTAAGGCGTAATGAAGTTCTGAACTCTCAATTCACAATTGTGTGCGTGCTTACGGCTTATACATACGTAGAGGATGAGTATTTAAGCTGTAAGCACATCTATACTTATTTTTTTAGCGTCGGTATTAGAAAAGTAACTTTATTCGTAGCATGTCTACTAACTTTCCAACCCCAATCAAAATTCTGAGGTAGAATTTCGGAAAGTAATGTTTGTCGAGAACGTTTCTTACCACATCATTCCTTTGGCGGCTTGTTGATTGTGGAAAAAGTTTTTTCTGGAGTGTCCGTGTTTTTTAATATGAGGGTGATACGAGAGCCTTATCAGAAACACTTTGATCACTTTTCTCTCTGATATTCTTAAACCTTCGTGGTAATGACGGAAATAAAGTCGAAATTACTATTCTACTTTAGTTCAACGTTTATTCAACGCGTATGTTTTTAAGTCTAAACTTGGTTACATTTACTCTCTGGTATTCTTAAACCTTCGTGGTAATGACGGAAATAAAGTCGAAATTACTATTCTACTTTAGTTCAACGTTTATTCAACGCGTATGTTTTTAAGTCTAAACTTGGTTACATTTGACTGGCATTCTCTAGTCGAGCAAAAAAATCTGTTTCCACTCCTCGTCGTTTCTTTACACAAGCTCAACAAATATTAGCGATAAAATTGATGTAAAACTTGCTGCACTTCTGTAAAAGGATTATAATATATTGATGCTCAATATGTGTAATCTTGAATCATACATATATGTGCAAGTTCGTTCAAGAGAGAAGATACATACGTATGCATACGTATGCATCTTCTATACCATACTCGAAACCCAGTATATTTCCAATCAGTAGCAGCGGAAGTACCCCTATCAATTTTCGAGGGATGATAAACAATGAGTCTGAAGATGGGAAACTTAATTAGCCCTACCGTCTACATACTAACGATAAGTGTTCTTACTCGTACTTACTTAGTTGCTCCGATATTAGAGTTGATAGTAGCCACAGACAGAGGCACTGCTTAAAGAATGAAATTGGAAAGCTCGGTTTATAATATCATATTTCATATGAGATTTGAAACCTTCCTTGGCCACTGTTTGCCAGACTATACTCCGGAAGAATACGATCAAGTCGAGTATACGATATAATCCTAACAAGACATCAATCCATTCAATTTGATACAACTGGATACAACATTATAAAAGTGTATGCACAGTGTCAAAAATGAATGATTCCAAATCAGGCCAGGCACAACAAAAACGAAGTCTGTGAAACTGAAACTACAAACAAAAAATATGGCACTTATACTATGACATGTGGGTAACATTACACATATATGACCCTGAGAAGTTTGTTTATTTACTCTACTTAATCCTATTTATAGCCGGGAGAAAATGTATCCTTAAACGTTCCCTGTCCATATATTAATGCATTGTAGTCTAACATTTCTACACTTGTCTTTCTTCCAAATTGTAAACATATCAGTCATTCACTTATAACGTTATAACTCTTTCAAGGATGAAGAGAACATCCACCACGTTTTCTATCTACCAAAATCATAGCCTCAACTTTTTAAAAGCCTGTCATATCGAAATCCGAATCCTTTAATTTTAATTCTTTAACTTGACTTTCTACTGGAATTTTAACAATTTTTCTTCTTCCATTTTCAAGTTGTAAAACATAAAATGTACTAATGCTGAAATGCACTGATGTTTGGAATGTGAAAACCGAACCTCTATCAAACATCCATTAAATCATGCTGAGTGCAACAGGCGCAAGTAATCGTTCCCTTGTTCTTTCTATTCTAATTCGCAAGGGAGTGATATGTAACGTACATCATATCATACCAGAGCAACTTTTCTGTGCATGTAATGATAACATTTCCTCTCCTTTTTATGTTTATGATTGAGTAACAGGGACTAACAGGCGGAAGGTTGGACTTAGTGAGCTACCCAATATTTACGTGCTCTATTACATAATATCATTTCATATAACTCAGTGCATTATGATTATGATGCAGTCTAGTCTTGTCTTGTCTGTTCAGTGAAAGAAACATCCCG
>JAANSM010001533.1:0-18186 GCA_036850725.1 Orchesella villosa
TTTTCTATGTTACCAAGATCCGAAAATAAATTATATAGTCCGGGTTACTTTATGTTTTTAATTCTTACATGCTTATAAATGACTATATAATTTAATTGAACTCTCCGGGCCTTAATATGTAGTTAGTGTAGTTAGTATTATTAGTATTGCTATGGTCGAGCTATGTGCGCAAGTTATGCTCGACTCGTCCATTTCGGACAATCCTTAGTATGCGTGAAATGAAATATGGTGATAATATATAGGAGCAACTCAGATTTGATGACTCGTGGGATGCTCGTCCCAGATATGACTGACTCTTTATTCTAATCATAATCATCATCATTAAACGTATGGTCCACACTTTCTGGTAGAAGAGTAGCAAACTAATTCAAACTGATTCAAGTAGTTGTCACAGCAATTTTCACTTTCTGGGTCACAGCTTTCATCTAAGGATCTACACGCTCTTCCAGCTTGACGAACCAACCTCTGTGAATGAAATTAGTACAAAAGTCTAAAATGATACAATTCCTTTAATGATATGAGGTTAATCATAATTCCAAAACAAAATCTTTAAATTACCTTATGGTTGGGCGATGCAGATTCAAAGGTTATATCGCCAGAATTGAATTGAACGGATAGTACAACGGATGAAGTCACTACTAAAATTAGGACTACTGCGGTAATGGTTAACCTCATTCCGACCATTTTGTATGAAGTTTTCTTTTAAAGAAAGAAGTAGATTAAAACAGGAATGATTGGGTTTGGATTGTGGTGTTAACGGAGGATGAATATTTTAATGACTGAATAGTTTTGCAAACTGGAAGGCTTTTATATTACTGGTTTCTGTTTTTTCAGCCGGTACCAGACCCAACAGATCAGCTATAAATTCTTCATAAACATAGGCCTGACGGCTGCTGCTACTGGATAATGCATCATTAAAAAAGCATGGTCCAGTAAAACTGTTAATTAAGTATTGACGTGTGCATATGTATAAATGACGTATGTATTTGCACAAAGATGTATAATGGGATGGGAGATTTTTAAAAACATTTCGTACATCCGTGAGTGTATGCCGTATGCATGAGAACTAGTCTGTTTAGGTGAACCTGAACGCGTCTGCAACAACGTTGAATGTACATTGTGTGTATATTTTCTTCGTATCCTCGAATCCTCATAGGTGTGTAAACCGGTAACTAGCGTGTCTACTAGGAAATTGTCTTTTAATACTTCGTTCGTTGTAAAACAAATCACAAGCAAATCTGATTCATTTATGGTGTTATAGTATCTTTAGAATAGATTATTTCAGTTTCAATATTGTGAAACAATTTATTGATTTTCACTGGCGATATAAACACAAGCAAAAATTAAAATATTACTGCTAAAACTTTATTAAAAGCGGAACCATTCAATCTTTTTGAGATAAGGTGAGGATGTGGAAACTTGATTTCCTGAATATATTCATGCCAATTTTCATTGAAGCGTTAACACTTCGTTGCAGTTCATTAATTTATTTCTTGATTATTAACTAGGCCATGCCATGGTATGAATTCATAAAACAGTATATATTATTATGCCTTTCTCACATTTCTTATAATCTACGTTGAAGCCTAATCAATCAGAATTCAAGAGCAGTTTTAACGATCTGGAAAAGATCTGATCAGATCGTGCCTCATTGCGAGTTTGTATAATACATGTGTGCATATCCCAGCGAAAACTGTGGTAATTATATGAGAATAATGTAACATAGTCTATTTTTGGATTTGCAAATTGTAAAATGTAACTTTACAGGCGCAGAGCAGACCGGATACATGTTATAAATGCGGAAGAAATAAAAGTAGTCTGCTGTGGTCAAGGTAGAAGACTGATATTTAAATATGATTCACATAAGTAATGAAATTTAAATTATCTGCTTTATCGTATGCCATAAGAAAATGATTAAACTTTAAAAAGTTGAAACCAAATTGTTTCACGAGTCTTTGATGCATACATAATTGTAATGAATGCATAATGCAGTGACTCTTGCTTGAGCTAAAAAATGTTGCAGTTTCGTAAAACATTTATATTTGGTAANGTCTTTGATGCATACATAATTGTAATGAATGCATAATGCAGTGACTCTTGCTTGAGCTAAAAAATGTTGCAGTTTCGTAAAACATTTATATTTGGTAAAACTACTTTTATTTTATATATTTATATGATATATAATATATCATATATTATACTCATTTTGTTTCCTGTGCATTTATTATTTTACAAATTTAATACTGGAATTGTAAGTTTAAGTTAGCTAAAATAACAAGGATTGATCGGAACTTGTTTCCATTTCCCATATAACTCTTTCAATCTCATGAACTTGTCCTCTAGAAAAATTATTTTTCTCATGAGCAGCAGTGGCAATAAGGCACTTCCCATCATTAATAATTGGTATGTCATTCACCGAGGTAGGTCTGCGAGCTAAATGCGCAAGTCCAATCATAACGTCATTAACATTCTTCGTAATCACCTCACCTTTCACCACCTCCTGCATCATTTCAATCCACTCTTCCGAATCCGACACAACAAAATGCGGATGAAGATACCAACTCCGATCAGCCAACTCATTTTTAACTGTAGGGTCAATAGCATTTCCAATTCGCGACACATAATCAAGAACACCCTGAATCAATTCCTTTCTCCTATTCATCTCCCTCTCGTTATTGTCCCGAGTTTTGGAGTTCAAAGTTAAAAAACGTCGACGATCAGCCCCCCGATTCTTCTTATATTTTTTCACGCAGTGTCCAAGCAAATGCACCCTTTCCATAGTTGTATCTGCTCCGTATGCCGCTGCATAAATAAAATTCTGATATTTCTGTAGTATCAGAAAATTTGATGGATTCCCAGCTCCCTTCCGCTTAACATGACCAACATGACGCAAAGCTATTGCTGAAAGTTGATTAACAAGCTTCACACTCGTAAAGCCTGCCGCCCTTGCCGCATCTTCAACTAAACACCGATCTACTAATTCAAACCAGTTTGGTACGGCAATCAACGTAGCCCAACAGGAACGTCCTTCCAATTGCGTTTCTGCTGCGAGCTTCAATTTTTTGAGGATGTAACCAACAACCATTTCCCCTCGAAGCTGGCGTGACCTCCCATTTAAGGTTATGGAGGCAGACCATGGATTTTTCCCCCACATGAAACATTCTTCCAATGACCAGAAAGATTTTAACGAGTCCCTATTCTCTTCTGAAGCTTTAGATCCATATATGAAGGTGTCTAGTTTAGTGTGTGCTAGCTGCATTGGAGTAAAGTAGTCCCCAAATTCGTTTACTAAGGTCGTAAACTGGTCTTGCAGACGGATCCCTATATTCACCTCGTGGGGGGTTAGGCTAATGAGTAATGGAGGAAGTTGAACTTGGGATGGAGAAGAAGCAGATGCAGAGGTTGATGATGAGAATGAGGAAAAACCTGAATGACCAGGAATAGCATCACCACCCCCGCCCGTAAACACTGATAATGGTTGGTTTGAGCCACTATTTAAATTCTCATATCTGCTTGGCGTATTGACGGATTGGCTTTTTTTCAGTGGGGATGTTGGAGGAAGATGCGTATGTGTCATGGTTTTAATCTGTATTGGTTGGGATTGTGCAGCAACGGTATAACTTACTGACACGTTCTCATATTGATTTCGTGGTCGAGGTTTAAGAAGTTCGGACTTGCTTTTTGAAAGTTGAGAAGGTGTTTGTGAATTAGTTCTTGAGGAGTGGTCTTGGTTGAAGCTCACCTGGGTATTTGGTAGGGTTGGTTTATCCTTTTGAGTTTTTTCAATTTGGAATTTTTCATCGTTTTTGATAGATGCTGGTGTTGAATATTTAGGTGTGCTCTTTGGAATTGAATTCTGGATTGGTGGTGTTGGTAGGCTCTTATTTACACCATAACTTTCTTCAAGTTTGCTAATTATCGCATTTGTTTTAGTTTGATTTGTAGGTTTCAGTTGGCTTACTTCTGTTGGAGTCGACCCCTCCCTAGCTTTAAGACTTGTCGGATTCTCAAATTTTTTCTTATCGTTTTGGAGCAAGATAGGAGCTGCATACTTTGAAACACTAGTCGATCCAGTGCTTATGGCCGGGCTTTGTGTTTGTGCATTTTTATCAACAAAAACACTTTCTCCAAAAGGTTTTACTTCAGGTTTTTTCGCAGGTTTAGCTTGATTCTCAACTTTCTTTTCAGTTCCCACCACCTTACTCTTCGTCTTTGAAGACTTCTCGAGATTTTCTTGATTAGCGTCCTCAATACTTCTGAAGTACTTGTTGGTGTGAAATTTCAAACACTCCCAATGGGGTTCGACGGGCTCATTCATCCTAACTTTAGTTTGGAGCTCCTTTCCCAGTAAATTTCTTACTTCAGCTACAGTCTGCTCGTGAACCTTTCTTAAAACTTGTTCCTCCATTCCATCAGGATTCTCATCCAAACGATCTTCCATATCTCCAGAATACTTCATTTTCAACTTGTGAATAGTTTGGCTTGCATTTCTATGTAGTTCTTCAATACGAAATTCGTTCATCTCTTTGAAATCGCTAAATGCCTTTTCCAAATCTTGCCCAAGTGAACAACCATTGTACTCGTTTGTGTTCAATGTTTCTCTCAGAGCTTCAGTGTAGGTCTCCATCAACGTCGAGTGGATTGTGTTGAGAATGTCGGGCGGATATGGATCCGATTCGTTGAGCAGTGTACTCATTACTTTCTTGTAAGATTCCACAGCCTCGTTGATAATTATTTTTGAAAATTGATTTTCCTCCATCTTTCTTTTGCCTTCTGAAATAGTAACACAATTTCTATTAAAATAAATTACACAATTGAAATGATCTGGAGTTCCAAATTTCCAAATTGTACCTCTGAATACTCTAAAATTATAATTAAACGTGCAACTAATAGTTTTTACTAGTTTGTCATTAATGACGAGCCAAACTTCACTTATCAATCAACTTAATTATGGGTTTAGTATTTGCTTTGCAAATTAAACAAAGTACATCATAAACTTCATTATTTATTTTAATGCTAAAAAGTTTTGCTTAAATGCTTCGAATTTAAAATGAGTAGTGCATTAAATACTCGAACAACGAAAGAAGATACGCATAATATTTACTTTGAGCTTGATTTATAATGAAAATCACACCTTCAACCTTACATACTTTTTTACATTATTTGCATTTGAGTAGATCTATACAAGTACGAGAGAAAAATTGTAATTGTGTTATATGCATGAATAAAATACTTACGTAATGTGAAACATAATATATATGCTTTATGCTATATTGTATTGTAAACTCAATTGCAAACATACATACGTATACTTAAGACTAATATTATATTCTCAATACTGAATACATTCGTCATGTATTACTCACAAATTGTACACATCCCATCAACTTGATGATAAATGATAACTCTTTTTGATAACCCAATAAAAATAAAACGATAGCACTTACTCATACATCCACCATCATGTCAATCTGGAAAATCAAACAAAATATTCAGAACCCGAAAAGCTTACGAAAAGTTTTTCTTGTTCATGGTGATTTTTACTCTTGAGAGCCATTATACAAAATATTATATAATATCTCGTACATGTCCATCTAATTTTTATCAAATCGAACATTCGAGATTAAAAAGGAATATTAGAATTAGGAAGAGAACTTGCCTTGCCCCCTACCAATTTCGTCTTTCAACGTTCATCTCCACTGAAAGTGAGCTAAATTTTTCAAAAAAGGTCTTTCGAGTAAGTATGCAAATTAATTCCTTTTGATTGGCACAATAATTTTATTGTACGTTAGCATTTACCGACAAGTGCTCTCTGTTCAAGTCACAGGCTCATCACAGCTACGGAACTACATCATGGCCGAAGATAATGATACCATCACGGAATCCCACAAAATCTATTGGAACCTGATGACTCAAGGTTTGGAGAAAAATGACGTGTCTACATCCACCCAATTCATGGCACTGCATGAGCAAGCAAAGGAACAAGCCTTTCGTATTTTACAAGAACAAAGCCCATCAGATATAGAGTCATCTTTAGAAAGATTGGACTTGAATATCAAAGACTCATTTGAAGAACTAAAGGGCAGTACAAGTACTTCTAGCTCCCTAAAATCGGATAAGGATGATGAAATAAGAACAGAAGAGAAGAATGAAGAAGAATTATCTGCAGAAGAAATATCCATCGGAATCGACTTGGGAACAACATACTGTTGTGTAGCTGCCTATCACAAAGGAAAAGTCATCATAATCCCAAATCAAAAAGTTGATGGCAGTGTCACAACGCCAAGCTACGTCTGTTTCAAGCAAGACGGGACCATCAGCGTTGGTAAGCCAGCAAAACAGAACGCTTTCAAGCATGCTGCTACAACGGTCTACGACGCCAAAAGAATCATTGGCCGTCGCATGGATGACCCTGTCCTCGAAATGGACATGCATTACTGGCCCTTCACCGTGGTTGAACATCAAGGCGTCCCCAAAATCGATATACGAGGAAGACTCTACCATCCAGAAGAAATTTCAGCGAAACTCTTAAGAGAAATGCGAGACGTTGCTGAAAGATACTTTAAACTGAAAGAAGGCTCTATTAAAAAGGCAGTTATAACCGTCCCCGCTTATTTTACGGATGGTCAAAGGCAAGCTACAGTTGATGCTGGAGCCTTGGCTGGATTAGAAGTCCTTACAATTCTTAATGAACCAACGGCTGCCGCCATAGCCTATTCTTTTGAGAGACTTGACCACTCTGCTAAAAAGGTGCTCGTCTTCGACATGGGTGGAGGTACATTTGATGTAGCTATTGTAGAAATGAAACAAGATGAAATAGAAGTATTGGGGGTGGATGGAGACACCCATTTGGGAGGGGAAGATTTTGACAAAAACATTATGAAATATTGTGCCCACGTTTATGAATCTGAAAAAGGAATCAACTTGTTTGAGGGTAAAGATTCTCCAGATAGGACAAAACAAGAGCTAGTAAAAAGGACTTTGAGGAGACTCCAAACCGTTTGCGAAATGCAGAAAAAGGATCTTTCAGCTTGTCGAGCAACAGAAGTAATTTTAGATGCGTTGGTCAACGGGGAGGACATCAGTGTGGAGATAAGACGAGCCAAGTTTGAAGAATTGAATGAAAAATTGTTTGAGAAAGCTATTGCCATTGTAGATAGAGCTCTAAAAAGTGTTGGAATGCCGAAAGAGGCAATTGATGACATCGTTCTTGTTGGAGGCTCTTCTCGAATCCCCAAAGTGCAACGGTTGCTGACCGACTACTTTAATGGGAAGCAACTAAACGTTTCAATCAATATGGATGAAGCTGTCGCATATGGAGCTGCCGTTCAAGCTGCAATGTTGACGGGGAAAGTTGATCAGCAGTTTAAACTGAAGATTCAAGATGTGACACCAATGTCATTAGGAATTGAGGTGGGATCCAAAAGATTTGATGTAATTATTCCTAAAAATACACGGTTACCCGCAAAAGTCACGAAGGATTACGTGACTAGCGTGGACTTCCAACCGGAAGTGAGTATCAATATTTATGAAGGGGAAAGGGCCGTTGTTGAGAATAATAGACTTCTTGGCCACTTTGTCCTTAAGGGAATACCACCAAAAGAAGCTGGGCAGGAGGTGATGGGTGTCACAATGCGTATCAATACGATGGGTATTCTTCAAGTGGAAGCTATGTCTAAAACGACTAGGAGCAAAAATAGTATTGTGGTTACAGAAAATAAGAGTCGAATGAGTAAAGAAACTATTAATAATCTTTTATTAGAGGAAACTTGGTAGTTAGTTTTAAAATTAGATTAATTTAGTAATAATTTTAATAATAATTTTTCTTTCGTGTATTTCTTGAAAATCATTAAATAAAATATTATATTTCGCATTCCCCACAACTTCGTCCATCTGCATGGCCCTTTCTTCCTAGTTCTTCCGCTAGCTCCCCAACAAACATGAGTGCTTCTTTTCTCTCCTTTCGGAGATCCTCTCTTCCACTAAGGTCGAGAACATCAAGATCTGATTGAAATTTGGAGCATTGTCCCTCCAACATTCTGTATTCATTTGTGAAATGTGGGCTGTTGTAGTTGAGGATGTCTGTTTTCAATTGCTTTATCTGGTCCAACTTCATCTTTAGCATCAAGGTGGTTACATCTATGTAAAAGTCATCCTTCTTTAGATTATGTCGTATGATATGCAATGAAAAGTATTAGAGTTGTATATTATATTTGAACATTTCTCCATAGTCCATACCCAACAAAGTCTGCTGCTGAAAGCGCTGGTTGTTTCCCAAAAATTCATCTTCAATTTTCCCCAACCTCTGCCTGAAGCTGGTTAAAGCGGAGTTTTTGCTATTATTGGTTGAATTAGTCATCATTTTGATACACCGCTGATCCTGGTCAGACAATGGAAAGAACACAAAAGTCACAAAGTATAAAATTTATCATTTGCCAAACAATTACTAACCGTGTTCTAATTCCAAGCAAGCTTGCTTTTCAACAACGAATATATTTTACGTAAAAGTAAATATACAACAGGATTGGATCCTCCAACTTGGATGATATGATAAGAAAAACAGATAAAAGTAATCAAATATGATGTAATCGTGTGAAGAAGCATATAGCATCTATGCATTCATAATAATAACTTTTAATACAAAGCTACTATCTACATATAGAAGGATGGAAATGAACGCCTCCTGAAAAAGCAATGAATGACAATGATTCACTCATATCCTCATCATTCAGCGTAGCTTAAACTTCTTTTTATAACTTTACATGCCCAGCCCAATCAACTTAAGGTTAGATTTATATCACATACAAGATGTCTATCGGATGATGGCAAAATGAAATTTCTCTACTTTCCTTAATTGGTTTTAGGTTTCCCTTTGTTTTATTGAACACAGCAATGATTTTGTTTTACCTTTGTCATCTGTAGGACTTCATTTTGCAGTATTTTGCCTTGCCTTTCCTCTATGAAGTAAAAACTAAAAAACTGGCATTGTCTTTCCTACACTTCCGCTGTGTTGTGTGCTTCTTATATTTACTCCAGCTTTCCCATCCCAGCCAAAAGTTCAAAAAATGGAAATAGCATTAGTTCTAGTTATTCTCTTCCAAAACTTTCTTTGTCATTCCTTCAATACACAAGTGGCTACCCAAATCGCTTCTTCTCACTTTACCCCATGCTCAGTGATTGTCTTAACATTGGAACATGATCCTCGGAACGTCCGTGAAATCTCAGAGTTCAGCTTAGAGTTGCAACAAAAGAGTGAAGCACAATCTCAAATTAGTTCCATTTATCTTCTTGGATTAAATTCAATGAAAGAATTTAGTGGTCTTTCAGATCTTAGGAGACTTACCTCATATTGCAAGCTGATCATCACTTTTGTTACTCAAGAAGACGTACCTAACTACCGAAATTATTTCAACCCAGAAACATTTTACAGCCTCCTCACATCTCGAGAATACCCCATCACCCGGCGAGACGAAGATCACTACATCTTCCTCACAAGAAAACCCTCGTTACCTTTAGCTTCATTTATTCTGCAATCTGAACTAGGTCGTGAGCTGAAATTCAAGCTATTGATACTTCCCCAAGGTCAAATCTTAACTTACTGTCTATTTTGTGAAAGAACGTTACGCTCCCAAGAAAAATCTATTATTGAATTACAAGTTGACCTCAGCAACAAGAACAGCCGTTCCTCTTTGTCCGCTTTATTCCCAGACTTCACCAAAAACTTCCATGAACATCCAATCCGCGTTGTTGGGCCCACCAAATACGTTTCCCTTTACGAAATGGAGCTCATCAACGGCAAATATGAGCACAAGCGAGGATTCTTCACCGAATTCTTCAAAACAATGCAGAAAAAGCTCAACTTCACCTATATTCTCCGCCCCTGCTCAGGATTCGGCTCAATAATAGCCGAAGGGAATACCGGGGTTCGTCTCAAAAATGGGACGTGGGCAGGCTGCGTTGGAGACATTTATAACAGAGCTGCTGACCTTAGCCTCGGCGCAAGTCCTTCCGAAGAACGTCTTCACTTCGTTGAATTCACCAACTTCATGCGCTACGACTACATCATGTTTTTCGCCCACAAACCCCAAGTTATTTACCCCTGGACTGTTGTTTTCGTTGCATTTGATATTTACGGTTGGATTTGTGTCGCCCTCAGCATTCTCCTTGCAGCTTTCATTTTGTACGAAACGGAAGTACTTATTTATAAGTCAACTCTTTCTCGTATTTCTATAAACATTTATGACCTAAGTGCCTACCTCGTTGGCCAAGGTATTCCAACAGATCCATTGGGAATTTCTTCAAAAGTTACTTACGTTTCTTGGATCTATTACGGGATGGTTATTGGAGCTGCCTACGCATGTAGCCTCCAATCTCTCATTGTTTCTCCAGGAATGTCCGTGATCCCAACAACAATGCCGGAGCTAGTGACCTCCGATTTCCTGTGGGGGGTGCCAATCTCTTTCAAAAATGGGCTGGGCTGGGTAGTTTTTAGGAATGCGGATAACGAAGCAATGCGCACGATTTATAATAATATGCATAGTGATAAAGATGCTTTGAGGTGCTTGGAAAAAGCTGCTACTTCAGATTATGTTTGTTTTCATTGGCTCATTATGGTTGAGTTTTATATAGGAACGAGGTTCACGAACAAAGCTGGAAATCATCCATTTCTTTATGCAAAGGATAATGTGCTATTTTCTGGGCCGACGTGGGTCACAAGAAAGAAAGAAATTTTTCGGGGAGCATTCAACGACTTTTTTGCTAGGCAATTTAGCATGGGAGTTGTGTATGAGGCGGCAAGGAAGGATATGCGAGCCTTTAGGAAAGGGTTGATTATGGAGGTGATCGACGGGAAACGTGAGCCACTGAAAGATTATACAATGGAGGAAGATGGCCCGAAACCGTTTGTTTTTGAGAATGTGAAAGCTTGCTTTGTAGTTTTGCTAATTGGACTCATCATTTCTGCAAGTGCGTTCATTCGCGAAACAATTGATAAAATCGCAATCAAATTGTTCAGAGTTTACAATCGACGAAATTGGTGGTGTCTAACAAGATTGGGTACAAATACTAAATTTTATTTGAGGATGTATTTTAAGAGTATATCGTTATGCTGTGAAAGATTCAATCTTAAAAGAAGGCAAAAGAATTAAATAAAAGATGTGATAATTATTGATAACTATACATCGGATTTGTATGAAACGGCATGTTTTACATACGTGATCGTACGGGTATGCCACTTTGTATCTGTACGATCTGGACGAAAATAAGGTCTTTGAGACCCATTTGTTGCGGCATATCGGGCATATTTTGGCAATTTGGGTATACGGCATATGTTTGGTCATATTTTGGCAGTTTTTACGGCATATTGTATGCCGAATCGATTTTAAGCCTTGATTTATCCAAATGGGGGTGCATTAACAAACTAGTATGCATAGAACTGGCAAATTAGATTAACACACGTATATTTTCCACCCGGCTCGTTGATTTTTATGCATATTTTCAAAAAAAGTGAACTTATTTATGCATACTCTTTCATAAATCTCTTGGGGTTCTGTATGCATGCCTTTCCATAAATACCGCAACTAGGGTTTGTCTATGAATGCATTTCCAAAAAACTTCTTGGATCCTGAGATTT
This sequence comes from Orchesella villosa, assembly GCA_036850725.1. Taxonomy (NCBI): domain Eukaryota; kingdom Metazoa; phylum Arthropoda; class Collembola; order Entomobryomorpha; family Orchesellidae; genus Orchesella; species Orchesella villosa. The sequence continues at coordinate 11,633 of JAANSM010001533.1, forward strand.
GATACAATGAAAAGTGTAGCGTCTGTTTTGAGTAACCAGCAGTTAAAATTAAACTGGAATAACATACTATCATTTCGGTAAAATATGTCCCTTTTACTACAGTAGAGCTAGAACGGCGTTTTAGTATGGAGAAAGCACTGCTAAACAACATTTCATGTTGAAAATCTTGGAATGGCTTTGATTTGTCACTTTGAATTAGCATTAGATCAAACTTACTTTGTTTTAGAATACATATTTGTGCTTATATGACTTCATTTGGACTTGTGTATCTCAAAAATCAATAAAAACCCTATTTTTTACGGCATGTTTTTATGGCATATTTAGCTAATTTTTGCGGCATATCAGCATGCATATTTTGCCCGTTTTTACGGCATACTTTTCCGAAGTCTATTGATAACCATTTATCGATGAAAATTGTACTTGGTTTGGTGCTGTGTTCCAATTTGTATTAATGTACGCACACTACATGCGACTTTTTTTTTTAAAATGCACAATCTTTCACATCAGAAGGAGTGGGAAGTAACCTTGAGGTTGAGTGTAAAAAATCAATTGACAAAAACATGCAAAATCTTGTGTAATAGAGATATCTGAAAATGAGATCTTATAATATGCATCATGCATGCACAAAATATCCAAATTCCAACGTCCAGATTTCTAAAAGTTTTACTCAAGTATAAAATAGTTTTATTGAAAATTCTTTTTACAAAAGTTTACAAATGCTTAATGATATTTAAATAGGAAATTGAAAGTACAATGAGGAAATACGAAACAAAAAGAAACATATTTGTATTGCATATTAGTAGATATATACATTTTGATTTTATGCAATGTTTCTGTGAAGTTCTAACAACTCGAATTCAAATGGACATAGCTACGAAATTAATTTTAATAAGAACCTACTGCGAGCTAGAAGAGCTCTAAACCACGTTACAGTCACTCAAAACGTTTAAAACTTTGCATCACATATTAATAAAGGTTTTAGCTAGACCGTTAATTGCATATGCCTGATAACGTTAAGTTACAGGATAGAACGACTGCTAAATAAAACCGATATTATTTTGAGTGATTTTGCAACGCTTTAAAGGATCTGAATGACGGCAACGTGAAGCTAAAGTTTTTGGTCATTTTGGTGTACAAACGTCGAAAAATTTCTGTCCCGAATCGAGTTCCTCCTGTTAAACCTGTTAAACAAATTATAAACAATGTGTATATAAATTTACTTACAATCATTTCATATAAAACTAAATGGAAAAACTTACTTCTTCCGGCACGACCAAGAACTGGTCTAAGTCCACGTTTGAGCCCAAATGCTCAAGGATTATTGCCTTAAGTTGCTTGATTTCCTCTGCAAGCTGATCGTTTTTCCTTTTGAGATTATCTAACTCTAACTGTTTATGCTTCAGTTTCATTTGAGTCTGGTGGTGGGAGTTTAATTTGGAAATCCTGTAGTCTCTGTACTTTATAGCTTTCAGAATCTTTTTCTTTTCACAAGGTTTAAGAGTCGGGTCTTCTGGATTCATTTCATAGAGAGGGATTTTTTCATCCAGCGACTTTCGCAGAGTTGAGCGCAAATCTTGTTTTCGAGAGCGCTTATGCATCTCATTTTCTTCCTTCTTTATCTTTTGGTTGGGAGTCTCCGGTGGGGAAAGGGGAATATCCTCTTTGATGAGAGATTGCTCTTGATTTAATTCCAGCGTCTCCGGATTGACGCACGGATATAAAGCTGTGGTAGACATCCAATCATCTGACTCATCCTTGCATAAGTAAGACTTGAAAAGAAAGTTCATAAACAAATATTATAAAAATAAGCTATGTTTAAAAAGAATCAATCACCAGTGGCACCCATCATTTTCTCTCATAAGCTTGATACTGTTGCAAAAGCAAATCTTACCATTTTGTTTGTGCTCTAGTGTTGGTAACCTAAACAAGAAAATATATAGCAATAATTTTGCATATTAAAAATTCATGTCACATATATAAATTAGTCCCCGAACCCCATTTCAAACTTGAAACTTTTTACCTTCCTTTAGATTAAATTGTTTGATGATTTGATGATGAAACCTACAAATTAAATGATTTTTAAAGGTGCGATTCTTTCTTGTGAATTATGTTATGGCTGCTTTTCACCATGCAGTTTTTTACCTTTACCACACTGTTATGATAAAGGGACAAGAGAGGTTGGTTTGGTCGGGTCTTTTGTTTATCCTGTAATCAAATAAATGCAATCATGTATCAGTTACTAACATATTTTCTCATCAATTCTACAAAGTAGGCGTGTATGGTAGATGCATATATAAAAGACACTGAACTTCCTACTTGGTATAAAATCAAAACCAATTCATATCATAAGGATTCACATGGAACAGAGCAACCTTACTACATACAACAACAATACACAAAGAACACGAAAATTTCGATCTATAATGACAATTTAAGGCTAGTCATTTGTACAGAATGCAGAATCAGATTGATAATCATTTACTAAATCAGAATTGGCTCTCATCTAACCCCTTTCCAATTTCCAGTAAACAACTACGATTAAAATACAATATTACATAAATCTCTTCTCTTATTCGTTAGTATGAAAAGATACTATTTAACTATATGCACGTACCATTTAATTCACAAAACAATTTCACCGATTCACCCCAAATGAGGAGTAAATTATATTGTGAATGTTTATCTTTATATATCAGTCATATAAATTGAATTTCAATTTTTAAAACAATCAAACGCGTTTGCATGAAATACAAATAAATGTTGATAAAGCAAAAATAATACCAATATAGACTACACAGCTCCAGTTAGTTGTACCGTTGACGCATTCACCGTGTAGAGTGGTGTGTGGAGAGAGAAGTGAAGCAGAAATCCGGACTAAAATGAATCTGATGCAGTCACGAGAGTTTCCTGCTGTTATAATCAACCATCAACTTGGTCACCAACCACCAAGGGAAAACAAAAAATATTCAAATAAAATTAACACTTATTCCCTTAAAAACTCGAAACTGAACAACATAGCACAAGAACCACAAATATTGTATACATTTGTATATACTGTATATAAAATACATGCATGATGCATGTCACAATTTTATTTTATAAAACAAAATAGCTGAATGAATTAGCTTAATAGGAGCTGAACTACTCACAAGAAGAACCCCTGCAATCTAAAAGAAAGGAAATTAATATTGAATGTAGAATGTGACAAAGTGACAACTCTCACAATTAAAATTTTCCCCATTATTTTCATTTTCACACATTTGTAAACTCAAGTGAACTTGAAGAATCTCAAAATGACCTACCTCGTAGAGAAGTATTTTATTGTAATTATTGTAGATTTACAATTTGTTATAATACACAGCTAAGAATCTGATTTAAAACTTGGTCAATGTTAAATGTTAGATGTAATATTCAGTTTGAAACAAGAAGCTGAATGTTATTAGTATAATGTTTGTTAGCGAAGAGGAAGCTTAGAAAGAACTAGTAGAGATAGAGTCTCAAATTCACTCCCCAGTTTTCATTTATGTTTATGCCAGCGATAACACATTCAGATGAATGGACACAATATAAGCGATTTTATGAGCACTGATCTTAGGCGAACATAAATGCATTTGTTGCACATTTTTTGCACATGCTGACCATTATCCAACTACATGGACTGTGAACATTAAGTGCATTTGTGGTCTAAAACGATTTTTTTGCTTCACTACTTCTCCTTCTCCTGCTATACTTATCTGTGCAAAATTTCAGCTAAAATATTTTGTATCTGTATAGTATAGGCATCCCTTGTTTTGTTTTGCTAAACTAATTTGTGATGTATAATGTAATACACAGTAGAGGGAAACAGACAAAGGTTGGAGATGAAGGATACCCTGTGCTATTAATCTGAATTATCTTTTACTTTTAAAGCTATAAGTAACAACAAAAATTTTAAAGCATGGACAAGATTAGGTATATTATAGATATTTATTTATGTGCATGCTTATGCAATTTAAGCACATACATATTCATATGTATATTATAGGTAGGTAATCTCAAGTCTGTATAATCTCATACTACATCTCCTCTTTCCTTTAACTCCTTTGCGTACTCATCGCGTCAGTGCTCACAAGAATTAAGTCTGTAGCTCGTTCCCTCTCTGAGATATCGTGGTAAACCGGAAGTAACCCTTAATTTTACAAAAATGACCATATCTCCGAAACGGGTAAAAGGAAAAATTTGAAACTTGGTGCAATGGACATAACGTTTGCATCCCTCCAACATATCTCATTTTCAGAAAAATCAAAACTGTGACTGAAACTACCTTACAGGTTCTGAGAATATCCCGTCATATGTATATTATAGGTAGGTAATCTCAAGTCTGTATAATCTCATACTACATCTCCTCTTTCCTTTAACTCCTTTGCGTACTCATCGCGTCAGTGCTCACTCACCCTCATCCGTTCACACTTCACAGGAATAGGTTATGTAACTTCTGCATCTTCGCTGCTGTGTGGTGGTGAGTGTAAAGTAAACATGAAACATGAAGCCGAAGCCCAACAACAATATAACATAATCCCATCCATAGATATCCAATCCATCTTTGAATTTCACGATGACGAGCCTGCATCTGAATCCTTTTGTATAGCACCAAGCAAAAGCGGCTGCGGATCTATAGCCCTTGTATACTGCTTAATCTGTGGCCTAGTGGCCAACGCTGTGCATTTCGTTATGGTGGATGGGTGCAATACAGTACATGTAATAAGCATATTATGATGGTTGAACACTTCCATATACACCAAAGTTAAAAAATACAATGTATGTACAATGGATTACGCTGTGCATATACCAATAAAGATTTAGGTACATAACAACACACTATGAAAGTCAACTTTTGCTTTATGGAGGATTATGTGAACGAGAGAGAGTTTGGTATACATTTTTTTGCAAGGAAGTACTTAGGTACACATTTCATCATAATCACCCGGAGATAACCTTTGCCTTCAGTTTTCCAGACTTCTGCTTTTCTATATCGCTTGTTGTATCAAAAAGAGCTTTACTGCAGTAAAGGGAATGGCGATATTCCTATTGCTACAAATAACTTTTGTTATCATGCGTCTAGCTTATACTTTGTTTTTCTTTCACTGTGATAACTTTATACTGATAAAGGTAAAAACAAGTCATTGTCTGATGCCTGCATCGTCCAACTTTTGTGCTTTGTGAAATTCAGACACATTGCATTGAATATAGTTACCTAAAATGTAAAAATGTACTGAAGTAAAAGGAAAGAACAGATCTACGTCGTACGTCTTAACTTTTTATTATTTTATGCTGATGATTTCGAGTTAATAAATAATTACAAAAACAGCACAAGCTAGCTTTTGGAATTATTGGCAAAGTGAGGTTTTACTTAAAACTAAATTGCTGACGTTCTGAGCCCACTTTGCATGCCTTGTAAAACTTAGATTTTCGTTACATGGTTTTTTAAATACATCAATCAGCATTTGGGCTAGCTACTCTCTCATCCTTATAGAGTTTGCGTTTCATTCTCATGTTATCACCGTCGCTTTATTTTCTGCATAATACTTTTTACTTTACATTGGGACGAGGCATATCCTCCTCCTCACTCACTCCACGAATGGTTACTCAAGCATTGTATTGGTTAAGGATAACCATAAGCGTCATATTACGTGTACAAACTCCTAATTTCTACATTTCATATGAAGAATGATCAAACAAGTAGGTAATAGATATGCTACATTATAAAGCCTCTCCCATTAAAAAAATGAATTAATTTTTATTTGATTTTATAACTATTAGATATTTTGTTCAAAATGCTTTAGAAATAGTTGATATTACTTACAAAGTAACATTATAATATGATAAATAATATGGCAGATAGACTACACCTTAACTTTCTCGAAGCTCCAGAGAAATAAAGAAAAAACGTGACAACAACCACGATCAGCTGCATTATATTTGTAAAAGAAAAAAAGATGATTAATGAAAATCACATTCCACTAAAACTCAAAATTGTAGAATGAAATTTTACCTGTCCAAGCATTGGGTAGTCAATTTGAAAAAATCCAGGTGAGCCAATCCCAATAGGATGTGAGTGTAATTCCCTCGTAATCAACTCCAATTTTTCTCTACTTTCCCAATACTGTTGCAAATTGTGATAGTCCAAAAGCCACATTTTTACCCATTGCATCTAGTAAATCACATAAAACGTCATGTCATAAAAATGAAGCCTGTATTTTACATGATTCATATTAACCTCATATAACCTTTCTGATTATTTCTGCAGCCAGAATCATTCCAATAAAAATGTTGCTCCATATGAAAATCGTTCTCGCCCTATCATACCAATTACTCGCTCTCAGTCCCCAATCCATATCCACTGCCAACCAAAGCATCATATCTCCTGCTGCAAGAAAAATGATTGTAGACCACAAGGAATTGAGCACATTTGACAAGTATTTGAGCTCGTGGTACATGTCCCATATCATATTTTGAGTTTCAATTTTTCTCTTAGCGTCCTTTGCATTACTCCATGGATATCTCAAAGAGAGAAT
>JAANSM010001534.1:0-18185 GCA_036850725.1 Orchesella villosa
TAAGGATGCAACTGATGCATGCTCGCTACTGCAATCCCGTTTATTAATAGGTATTCAAGCAAACAGCTAACTTATATAATATAACATGATAATAATAATATTAAGCATGTAAGCTACACACCTTCTTTTCTGTCGAGTTTCTTACCCAATATATATATATATTTATATATTTTTTTAAACGGTATCATTTTCCTATCCTCATGCAGCTCATTCAACCAATAGATCGTAACTACTTCCCAAATCTAAATGGTTCTTTTATGAGAAAAATGCTTTGACTAGCACTTTTCCCATTTTTAATGAAAATCGACAGTGGTGAAGCTCAATGGGATTGGTTTCGTAGTGTATTATTGGTTCCTTGTACAATTAGTTTGTAGGGATTGGATATGAAAAAAAAATGAAGAAAAAAATGCGGATGGCTGACGGCTCTTTTTAGGTATGTACAATGGTCATATAGTCAATACCGCCTTGTGATCAATTTTGCAGTAGGATTTTATCTTGTAATCGATTTGGACTACTTTTTTTGATGTGATGTGTTTGTACGTATTATTGAAAAAGAAATGGCGGACCTATTATTAGCTCATTCCGTTTCATAATTGATGATTCTAATGATTTTTACTCTTTGTCGGTTCTCGTAAGTAAAGCCGTATCTTATACTATATTTTCTACGTTCATATATCGTATAAATATGTATATTGATAGTTTGGAATTGTTGGCTTCACTTAGCGGTTAACTTCGAAACCTCAAAAAATGCTTTCCCAGCTTGGTAATTGAATTTTAAAATTGATGCTGTCTATGAAGACTTCAAAACTTTGCCATGTCATTTTAAAATGCATTATGCAAATATAGAAAGTTTATTACTATCTGACTGAAATTAATTCATTTAGTTAGAAATCCTTTTGATTTTATCAGGATTCCATAGAATTTTATTTTGATTTGCAAAACTAATTTAAGGTGACTGTCCTCCAACAGTGTGGACATGCGCCACCTTTGAATATCTGCTTTTTACATTATATACCTCTGTTCAACAAGAATATCTAAAATGTACATATGAAATAATGTAATTCATTAAAACTTGAGTCGTAGCTTGACTATCTAATAGAATCTCAAACTGGTGTATGCATTTGCGTTGATATTAGTTCTGCTGTCATCAATGACAATTACGTCCTTTTGAAGACAAAAATTACATTACTTCATGTCAGCAGACGGCACACGAATGAGGAACCCAATGAAATCGTATGGGTGGATCAGTAATTAGTCACAGTAATTATGTCCATCATACCCTGTCATTAGAGCATCAGCAATGTATTATTCATCAAAAATGTTGTTAAGGGGCCAAAACAAAATATTAAGCCTCCAAAGGGAATATATACTGTCATCATCAACTTGAAAAGCCACCTTTTAAAAGCAATACGTCCTTAGGCTTTTACAAAAGTATTTTAAATGAAAATGTCATCGTTGTACATAACTACAGAGTGAGAATGGGAGTGCTTAAAGAGTTTATCAAATGAGTGTTTATCATTAATACATGGACCCATTCATTTTATAAAAGAAATGAAAAGCGCTGCTACTCCTGGCCAACAAAGAAGGTAAAAATTGCATAACAACTCAACAAATCCAACCTCCACTCCACGATTAGTTTTATGTATATGAATGAATTCGTCAAGTCAACCAGTTGGTAGCTAAAACAGTAATAATCAAAAGTCACTCTTCATCTATTCGTCATCATTTGGAGTGCATTGTCATGGAAAATTGATTTCTATCAAAGAAACTACCAAGTGCACATACACACTCCTTCCATTTCATTTATTTCATTCCTCACACCTATTTTCTTTGTTCCTCCTCTTCTCACAAAATTACTCAAATATCTATATTTGTTTAATGAGCTAGCCATTCATTCTGTCACTACTGTTGAAAGCCTCAAGAAAGAAAGACACTTCCTCCCACCAATATCAACAACAGTCAATTCTCCACTCCACTTCTTACTTTCCAAAGACGCTTAAGCTTAGAGGCAAGTGGGGTTCTTAGGATACAATAAGGAATCAAAATGAAAACGATTTTTATTTAAATTATCATCATCAAGAGGCTCTACGAAAATTCGTTTTAATTTGAGAAAGACAGATGCCAGAAATTGATACGTGAGTATAGTTTGATTGGGCGGCAATGAGAATGAGATTACAATGAGATTTATTGCTTTCCTCTCTACCTCCCAGAGTTTGTAGGGGGATGGTGACTGATTGAGGACAGAGAGATGAAAAAATAAGTATGTATCATGTGTATACGAATCTCATGTTCAATTTTTCATGTTCACAGATTTTTGCATAGGAATATTAATACGATACGATGAGATATCGATGAACGGCTATTTCTGTCAAGAGAGGAGACCAGCAGTCTACCGGCATGAATTTCATCCATTCCCTTATATTGACGTCAGCACAATGGATAAAATATCATGAAAATAAGCATTTCATGTCTGATGGCAACATATATGTAGTTAGCTATTTTAGTGGTGATATTCGAAACTATTGTAAATTTGAAATATATTATTCCTTCTATTTTTCTTACTTGTCACGTACTTCAATTCAATATAATGCACATGATGATGATGCGGTGGTGGTAGTAGTTCACCCACACATTTTACATCCTTTAAAAGTAAAATTGAGAAGAGATTGAAAGGAAAGAGAGTAAAAAAAAGTAACAATAAAATAAGTTAAATGACAAGAACCACCATATTTGGATGACGATCAATTTCAGAGCATGCCACAGATTATTCATAATTGAGCATTTTAAATAATACATACTTTTCATATATATCCCCTTAAGACTAATATATGAGAAGTGTGTCATCATTACCATCATCATCCTTACAACATAACGCTGTAAATAAATTTTGAAAAAAAAGTCTCCTCTCACAGTTTGTTTTTGGTAAGGAACGTGAATAGTAAATTGCTGAACAAATAGAGAGAGAAGAAGAAACTAAAAATGTTTCTTTTTATGCTCAAGTATCATTACCCCATTATGGAGGATTCTTTATTTACACTTTCCCTTTACAGCTTGTGCCCAACCCTTGACTTGCCACTAATATATTAATTGATATCAGTAGAGCTGTCAATGTAATCGTTGTATGCATAAACAACTACAAGGGATAATAAATATATTTGACTATATTTCCATGCATGCCCATAATTTGTCCGTAGGCGTGTAGTAAAGTAAAGCATTTGGGGGAAGCTAGACAGACACACAAAGAACAAAGATGTTGTGATTGCACACGTGAGACTAGTCAAAATTATGTAATGTGTAGCAAAAGTGCAACTCGGAAATTGTAAGTTGATCTTGCTACATGCAAGTTTGCTTGTTGAACATGACTGAGTTTGGCATTAAACACACTATATCAACATTCAAGTCAACCCGGATTATTTACAGGAAGCTACTGTGTTGTGGTTAGCTTGTCTAATAATGTAATTCATAATTTAGGTTTTGGATATACGGTCAAAGGAGTGACGAAGTGATGAATGAAAATAACAGTATTTAGCTGGCTCGACGAACCTTTTTAAAATTCTTCTTTTAAATGAATTGTGGACCCCATCTATTTGTATAATAACATATAACATAAGAGAATGCAACACACAATGCCAATGCTCTTACTTGCTTCTGGGTAGTAGTTAGGTTAGTTAAGAAAATGAAGGGAAGAGAAACATTGATTGCAACAAATATGTGGTCAAGTTGAAGTACCGTATTTTTGAACTGTAGATTCTACTTTGTTATGCGTTAGCTTACACATATATGATGATGATATACAAATGAGTTAAGTAAAAATGGGAGAATCTTTAATATATCGGTTCGATGAAAATTACTCAATGTTGAGTACAAACACAAAGAGAGAGAGAGAGAGAGAGAGAGACGAAGATACCAGAGAAAAGACAGAGGAGACTGGTCTTGTTAGAAGCTACAAGAAACATCATTTCATCACGCATAAGATTTTTAGATATTATGCATTCATTCAGGTTTACTCCCTATTTGTGATTCGGGAACACCGTTTATTTGTCAGTAGTGTGATGTTTTGTGTAGAGTGGACTCTCTACTACCAAGTTTGACAATGTAATGGAATGGACGGCTCTTTACAAAACGTTTAGCAACCATGTCATGATGCTATAAGTCATCTCAGTTTCATGATCTCTCTTGCTCTCTCTCTATTAGAATGTGTGTGTGTGTGTACAAACGTACAAACGTTAACTAGGACTTGTTTGAAAAAAGTTGTAAAGTATGATTTACAATTTGCTACAACGAGACTTTTTCTCACCTGTGAATTTGTAATAAAAGCTTGCATCGCAGCTCACCGAAAGGCTTTTCAACATTCTCAAGTCAACACTATATATGTACCTCCCTTGTTTTTCTGGAATGGCAACTTTTACTGACAGAGGTTTTTCCGTTTTCCTCTTGTGGTTTTAATAGTTTCTCTCTCAAGCTCATGAAGCTCACTTTGCTATTGTTTTTATTGCTAAACCGTAGGCAACTTTTACTGACAGAGGTTTTTCCGTTTTCCTCTTGTGGTTTTAATAGTTTCTCTCTCAAGCTCATGAAGCTCACTTTGCTATTGTTTTTATTGCTAAATAAATCGTATATATATATCCATGTATATGATTACCCCAACAAAAAAGTGAAGCCAGTCATGGGGAATGGGAAAAGGACAGGCTTCGTCTCTCATTATTTACGCATTGCTGCTTCTTAATGTTATCATCCGATGACAATATTAATGCTACAGTCGAGATTTTATTAGCACCTCACAAAATTTATTGGGATCAGAGCATGAACCAAACCCACTTCCAAACGTAAATACTCTCCATGATGACAGCCTTTTTAAGGATATATATATATGAACGGAACGTCAAACGGAGGTACTCAACTAGAAAGTCATTCTTATGGCATGAGTTGAGCAGCTGACCAAGTGTGTCATGATATGATGTAGGTAATGTAGCGACCCATCATCAAATTAAGGGGGATAGGAATAGCCCATAGGTTCATTGGTGATAAATATGATGTGATGACTAATAAAAATAAAATAGACTTTTGGACACGGCACGTCATCCCATCATCTAATTCTTGTGAGTTCGAAGGACTCCTACTCATTTCACCGATGGAAAGGCCACCATTAGTTTGACAGCCTTTCCAATGGACAGATTTACAGTCTATCATTTAGAACGGTAGGCATATAGTCAAATTATATGGGGTAATCTACCTGTATCAAATATTGACAGCATTTGTTTGCAAAGTAACGCGTTTTACTAACATTATACATTATTTGCAATACAATACCGTAATGTAATGTTACTATGACATATCTGAACTAGTAATCAGTAATCACATCTCAATTTAATCATACCTTTTGGTTTTCTCTCTAACTAATCCTATTCCATTCCACTCAACATTTTAGTTTTGATTGGAATTAAACTAATCAAAACTAAATTATTAGTTGGGGATATATATACAGAGGTTAATGAAGAAAATAAGAGTACAAATAAAATATATATGTGAAGCTGTCGACAACATAAATTCATGAAATTGGAGCTAAGTACATGTTTTGGTTTATGTACTTTAATACAAGGGTCCACATACTCCATGCTATGACTCTACACTATACTTTGTGGCTAATCATTTGTGTCAAATCAGTAGAGATTATTGGTCGTAGCAAAATTAAATTGTTACTCCTATCAACTTTTCATTTTACAGGTCATAAAGCCTAAAAAAGTAGTTGTGTATCGCTCAATCGAGGAGCTTAGTAGCGTCATCATCATCATCATCATCATGGATGTCTTTGTTGAATGAACGAAACGGTGAATGGAATAAATAAAATAGTACATAATATTATGGCATTGTTCTTTCGTCCGACATATATTTTCATGTGTGACATTTTGTCAATGCAATTCAATCAATGACCATGCAGCTGCCCTAAGTAGATTTTTTTGGCTTTAGCATAAAGCAATACAGCCTAGTTACTCACGTCACATGTAAATTGTACCATCACATTTAATATTGAACATCAAAAAAGTGCATATAATTTAATGTCTAATATGAAAGTGAGGTACTTGATATGTTAAATGTCTGCATACAATGTGTAGTTTTATATTTGATTTTATTATTAATATCCTGAGCAGTACTCTCAATCAATCTCATGCATATGCATGGAGCTCTCTCTCTCTCTCTCTCTCTATCTACCTACCTATTTTATAGGGTTGACAAGGGAGACGAAAGAGAGAAGAAAAAATTAATTGACTCAGTTGAATAAGAACAGGGTGTAGGCATGTAATTAAGGCAAAGGCACTTCGAAAAAGATGAATTGATGACCCATTCACCAGCAGCTAAATCTTAATATGTAAGTACGTACATTAGATTACGTATGAGTGACCGTACGTGTGCCTTCTTTTTTTAGCGTGTGTTTGCAACAACAATAACGACAAACGACAAGATCGAGACAAAAATGAAAAACAAGGAGAGTGCATGTAACCAACCACCTTTAATGATAATATATATATATATATATACTTAAGCTTAATATGTATATATGGTATATTGATTGTATGCAAAGTGGGGGCTCCCTTTTGCAATCACAAGCAGAAAAAAAGAGCAACTAACTCCACACAACAGAACGTAACATTAACATTCAGAATCATTGATTTGTCGAGATACAGACAGAAAAAAGTGTTCCAAATGAATGAGAGTATATAATATTATGGATATCAATGTATTTATGAATGAAATTACTAATTTTCTGGGGGTGCACATCATTGCATTCCACTTGAAAATGTAGATTAGAATGATGTAATATTATCTAGTTTATTGTAATCGATATTGTACTTATATAAGGAGACAGTCAAGCATTGGTCATAATTCACACAATAAATTGTAAGTCAATACCAAATTACAATTACAAACTACATTCACTCTCAATGAATGAATGAAAATTGACATCTTCCAGTAACCTGCCTGTAACTTTTGAAAACTTCTTTACTTTTCCAGCCAAATGTCATTGACTTTGGGCTAGAGCCTCAGATCTAGTTTTAAAATTGAATGGGTTTAAATTTTAAACTTTAAATTGCGAAAACCTTAGTGACCTAATGACACTGAATTGGTTATTCAAAAAAAATTGCAACAAATTGATCACTCAATTCAACTGACCCCTATTTTTTAACTCCTAATTGTACTGAGAAACCAGGGTTTTTTCTAACTCTCTGCAGCCATCATTCTTTAAGTATAATGAGTAACCTGAAATCTATAATCTACGAGTCAATCACAACACTCACATTTTGTTGTAGGTCTGATTGTAACACACATTTTCATGTCAAATTCAAATGCAATTATGACTACTCATGTGTATGTGAACAGAATCTTTAAACAAAACAAAATAAAAAATATATATTAAAAAAAAGTAGCGATATAAGTTCAACTTTGTAAATGGATCTTCGGTAGTAAAGAAAATGATAGGGGATAATCCGGGTATAATGACATGGGCATGTGCATCATCATCACGATTATTATCAGTATATTATGTTCATCATCTTCGTCAAGCCTTTTCTTGGTTCTTCTTCATCCAACGCAAAAACACATATATATTGACCACGCATCTCATTTAACAATGCATACAAAAACAGGGACTCTAGGACAACAGAGGCCGACTACAAGTTGATTGAATGCTGCAGATCCCGTTACGATAACTATTCAACGAGTTGCATTGCATTCCTTCGGCAAAGAACACTAGAGCCAGTGCCACACTAGGTATGTCGACTACTACGACTTGCTTACTATTACCTATATATGCACAGTAAGCTTGAGTTGGTCCACTAAAAAGAGGGACCGACTCCGTTTTTTTATTACTGAGATTTTATTCTCTTCACAAAAAATAAGAATGTGTGCAAGATTTTGTAGGAGGCACAACAACACAATAAAATCTCTGTATTTTTATGAGATATATATAAAAAAAATTTAGAATCACTATATTATTTATGAAGTATGACAACCAATAAAAAAAATTCCTAAAGCTTCCGTCCGTACAACTTTTACGAATTTACTTGAGTCACTCAAGACAAGACAACTAATCGCATAACAAATAATGGTGTATTGTAAGACTTAAGATTCATGACTTTGACGCTTGCTCACTTCACGCCAACATCAATTCTATAATATCTTTGTTGCTATTTACGGAAAATGTGATAAAAAGAACGGCTGCATCTTCAGGATTCAAGTGAATAGAAGGCATGTCAGTCTGATTGTGCTGCTTCTTTGTCTTGTTCAAAGTTGATGTTTGATGAAAAATGAAACAAAGAAAGGAACAAGCATTCTGCTTTCACGATGTACCTAACAAATAACTTTATGCTGATGCTATATGCTGTGATGCTTATTTTCTTGAGATGAATTTAACCTGCAGCTAGTTTTTTACTGTTTCCGTTCCAAAGTTATCCCCAGAAAAATCTAAGGTGTACGTGGCATGCATGGTCTATTTTTCTGGGAATATAAACTGAAACATTTTCTTGGCTAAAGATTGGATGACCGAGATCTTTCAGTGTTCTTCTTGAGAATAACTCAAAAAGTCTAAATTAGGATAAGCGAATTCGTATGCAAAGTTCATGCAGTCATGAACTTCTTGCTGATTCCTGGGCATGGTGGATGCAAAACTTAAAAAATTAGAAAACTTACGTGATGGATTCCTTAAGGAAGATATAAATTGTGGACTTATTTATAATGGTAGGAAAAGGTTGTTAATTCAGACCCAAAATTCTTAAAGCTAAACACTTGGATAATTCTCATAAGAGACAATTCAAAAAGGATAATAAATTCTACATGACTGATCTAATACAGCAGCACATAGAAAATTGAATATTGTGATGAACTACAAAAATTGATGAAAGAATGCAGAACTTTTCGTCATATCAAAAACCTAAGAAATTTTAATGAAGTTGTAAACTAAAAAACCGAAAATTCGGAAATCTTACCAGTAGTAACAACAAGGGAAACTAGAGGCACAAGAAATTTAATAATTCTGTAAAGCCGAGCCATGTATTGCGGCCGGTATAGGGTCACTACAGAGAAAATATAAATAAATGTCACAAAAACACCGATGAAACGGTTATTTTTTTTCTTTCGGCCACTCGTCACCACTGTAAATATATGTACTGCATGCCTGCGGCGTCCACTACTCTCTGCTCGGTTTCTGTCTAACGCTCTTCTGTCTTTGCTTTAGTCGAGCGGAGTGCGTCCACTTTTTACTCCTTGTAATTCAAATCAAAGCCGTCTTCATCATGATCAGCATCAACATCATCATATCAGTTTGCATAATGGATGGACGCTACGCAAAGCTCTAAGATGAGAATATATGTGTGGTAAGTAAAGTAGTCACAAGTCGCCTTCTCCTTTACACTATTTAAATACGTGGAAAAGATCTTGAAATTGTATCATATTCAAGTCAACTAAAGGGTTCATCATTTTTTACGCATAGGTAGAAAAGACATATATATACACACCTACTCTCACCAGCAAACTATATGCCCATATATTATATATTATTATTATTTTTACCATTTGATTTCATTCAGGTACTTGGGTTACTTCAGCTTATGATGATGAGATTTGCTCTGTTTAGTAACAAGTATGTACTTATTGTGTATTGATCACTTATAAAAATATTTTAAGGCACACATGTAGATCGTCCGAATGTTTATTGCCATTCAGTTATGGACTCATTGACGGACTTGACTCTAGATTATTTAGTGACATGACAAATGGATTAGTGCGACGTGATGGTGATATGACGACGTTATGATCATTTTCTTCATAATATACATTTGCATTATTGTTTGCTATAAAAAAAATTAAGGTGTACTGTTTATACTACCTATTTATTTTGCATTGTCATATATATATATTGGCTTCATGTATTGAATAGTGAACTGATGAACGACGCTCTATCGTTTTACGTAATTCATTTTTTGTTGATAAGGTTACACTCAAATGATTTTGTCATCTCTCAATTCTAATTGTATGTTTGCCATGTTGTAAACAATTAAGTCAATGCTAAAAAGATGAAGGGAAACATAATATCCAATTTTTGTCAATTATAACAATCACTACCTAACAAGATGATGGTATTAAGATGAAAATGGTGGGACTCCCAAGGCTTCCATTTTACAATTTCTTTTATACTTTTGACATTCCCCTGCCAAATTGAAGGGAGTAAAGAGGTAATAATAATGTTTGCATATCGTGATTTAATTCCAAAATTATGGACGCTGTCACTACATATAAATATTTGGACTGTATGTATTGTATGATATATACCTAAGGTACCTAATCATGCAGTTGGGGAAACGAGAGACAACAAGACAAGGTAGGCATTTGAGACAAGGATACTTTCTCGAAAATAAATTCAGCGAGTTTTATTTATTCAATCGTTTCGTATAAAGTATGATAATGATACGTTAGTTGTTGCATTTTTTTATTTACATTTTTAATTACAATTAGTCTAAAAGTTAATCCTGTATACAATATTTTAAATTACTTAATACCTTCGGAAGCACCATGTAGTAGCACAGCATACTTGCAAATTACACACAACACTGACAACTGATACAGCAGCATTCCTTCATCTGAACATACATCGCAACAAAAATTGGCAGTTGCAACACATTTGGTTATATCAATTTTAAAATAATTTTAGAACTCATAGTCATGCATACTGTTACGTTAGTTATACGTTGAATTACTGACTTCAGCATTGAAAATATTCTCCCTGCTCAGGTCCCACTACTACCACAAGTTATTCTCTTAATTAAACTGATTGTATTAAGCTTTTACGTAATTTACAGAGCAGATAGGGATAATTCAAGAAGGATCAAATAGGCATTTCTAATGGAAGATACTAATCTTACGAGGACATCGTCAGAGATTAAAATAACCGATGCTGTTGACACATAGGGATAATTCAAGAAGGATCAAATAGGCATTTCTAATGGAAGATACTAATCTTACGAGGACATGGTCAGAGATTAAAATAACCGATGCTGTTGACACACACTCAAAACATACTTTAGTAAGTTAGGAACTGTGACAATGTGGCGGGTCACGCTAGCCAGACCTATTTTCAAAATCCAGAAAATGCATTCCTTACTTTCAAATTTTCCGAAATTCCTACGAAGTTGAACATGGGAAAATGAATGAAAATTTATGATACTGAAATGTTAGCCATGCTAAGCAGCATGTCGCTGCAGGTAATTCGCGTGTTATAAGGTAATTTTTGAATTTGCAAACTCCAAATCCTTGAGCTTCTGCAAACTTTGTGACATGATTTAGGAGCCGGAGGCGGAAATTTTCAAATGCAATTCAATCTGATTTTGAAAATAATTTTTGAAATTTGAGCTCATTTAACGGTAGCGGTACATAAGTTAAATTGGACATGTACATTAATCCTACGCAAATTGGGAGTTCTAAAATATACTTAAATATGTGACCAACTCCAAGGTGGTAATGTTCTGCACAAGCATTTTGTGAGTGTACATTTCATTCATTTCATTTGAGTTTTGAAAACCTGCAAAGGTTTAAAAGTCAATTCCAACATTACGGAAGGGTAACATGATTTGAATTAGTTCATCATGCATAGTCCCATCAGACGCATAGAGTGCGGAATTACATTTACAAGTTCACGTAATGTAATTTGAAATGAAATCTAGTTGAAATTTTATGTGAAATTCAAAATTTTCAGCGTTTGATTTTTTTCACCATCTTGATTCACAAAAACTAGCACATGGTCTCCCCCCCTGTTGTCCTTTCATTTTCCCATGTTAAATATCATAAGAATTTCTGAAAACTTGAAAGTAAGAATGCATTTTCTGGATTTTTCAAAAAGGTCTGGCTAGCGTGACCCGCCACATTGTCACAGTTCCTAACTAATGCTAAAGTATGTTTTGCTTGAGTGTCAGTCGCATCAGTGAGTTTCATCTCTGACCATGTCCTCGTAAGTGTTAACAATGTCGAAACTAGTTACAACGCTTCACTAACCTTAAGTTGAATCTCATACATACTTACTTAGTAACTGCAGCAGCACAGCTATATTTTACCTAACACATTGGCATGTTTAAAAATCCATAGTTAAAAAGCTGTTTTCATTTCTATCTTTAAAGTCCCATTGCGCATTGGACTAAAGAAAATATTGTTACAACTGTTCTCGAAGCGCAAACTGCTGTGTCTGTTAAGTAAGAATGTAATAGGTCTCACAAAAATCTTACGTTGTCTAAATTACTTAGTACTCTAATAACTCATTCTAAACTCTAAATAATCTGGATAATTTGTGAGTATACTTAACCAAAATTACAAAGTCAAAGAAACTTAGAGGCCTACTTAAGCTTCTAGTGCTAGACCCTTCTCCTACTACAACCTGCATTAGAACTTAAAGTAACTCTGAACTTGAACCAAGGGTTTTGCTAATAATAGTATCAACCTAACCTGGAAGGCATTCAACCTAACTGACACCTTTCTCATTGCTTACGGACAAAACCAGCTTTTGGTGGGGGCCCGACTTGAGTCATTGTGATCATAGGAGCTGTGGGATCCATTCCTGTCAATAAATATCATCAAATATCATTCAATTCCGCAAATATTATACATAATTGAAATAAATATTAGGCTTCACATGCCATTTTATTACCGAGCATTTACCTTGATAACGTATGTATCAGTATGAATTGATGTGTCAAAAAGTGAACTCACCTCGAGGATACATTGATGGGTCCACAACAGGACGATTGCCAATTACTGCAGGACGAGTTCCTGGGCTTTGCACACCTGATGCTCCCGGAAGGGGGTGGAAAATATGATCCTACTTCAGTACCTGGATTAATGGGAGGAATCAATGGCGAAGGTACAGACGGAGGAGGCACAGGACTTAAAATAGGCTGATTTCCTATCACCGCAGGGTAACTACCAGGACCTTGGCCGGCTGTTGCTCCAGGATTTGGAGATGTAACTGGTCCCATCTCATTTCCTCGGTTGTTTGGAGGAATAAATGAACTCAACGTTGACTGAGAAGACATAGGGCTCATGATAGATTGATTGCCAATTACTGCGGGGTGGCTTACAGCACCTTGCAAAGTCGATGTTCCAGAGTTTGGAGAAAACGAAGTGCTGATGTCATTTCCTTGGTTAATTGGGGGAATAAGTGAACTCGACGAAGACTGAAGTGAGATAAGGTTCACAGAAGATTGACTTCCTAACAATGAAGGGCGGCTTGAAGTCCCTTGTAGACCTCCTGCTCCGAGATTCGGAGGAAAATACGTTTCACCTCCTGGATTAACCTGAGGAATCAAGGGGATGGATGTGGATTGGGGTGAAACGAGTGAAGGAGTAAATGTTGCAGACGCGAGCGACGGACTACTAGCTGAATAATGCATTTTAGATGGGCTTAGAAAATCCGTAGAAGGAGGTGCTGATGGTTGATACTGATGCTGGTATTGAGGAGGAGCTTGTGGGGCAATTGCATTGTATACGTTACTGAAGCCCTGATTTGCCGAATGGAGGCGGAGCGAATGGACCTGGCATCGGAGACCCTACATTTTGAGCGATATTAACTTGCCGGTCCTTCTGGATGCCCATGGATTCATAAATCTCAGTCAGAATTAAAAGCATAGTATCTTCCGACTCCCTTCAAAAGTAAAAATATTAAATAGGTTAAACATAAGTTTAATAATAGTCACATATGACCATTTGTTCACAATTAGCAATACTTTAATGGTATACTGCAAACTTTTCTTACCAATAGCCAACATGGGTGCTCATGGCGAATACATACTCATTGAACGTCTCATACGGGGCTTCTTGAAGCACATGGTCAATTCTTCTACCACCATTCAATGAGCCAATGTGTAATATTAGAATTCTCATCTTCTCCACCATCCACCTCAGACCGTTTTTCAATTTCTCCAGCAATTGCATTTTGAATCTCATTTTCTAATGTCTCTTCTTGTGACCTGGCATTTAATCCGGTGTATTGATACACTGTGTTCCATGTAGTTTTAACAGCGTCCACCAACTTTTGTTTAATATCTGCACCAACCCGTGCCATTGTATCTTTCAACTCTGCAATTTAACAAGTTTCACAATTCATTAGAACTTTGAATTACTTCATCTCTATTAAAAACTTACAGCAACACTGCTTACCTAAGTGGATTCTTTTTCTGCCTTTGTGATGCGGGATCAACACTGGCCGTGCTTCGAAATCAGGATCAATAAGCGTTTCAATGCGATAAGCCACGGGATCATAAGGATGGAAAATAATTAAAAAAGGCTTGACAATTCGGCAGGCGGAAATCATTCCCCAACTTTTCAATACCTCTGATAGTCACGAACATGGCTGTATAATTCATAAATCAACATGTGAAAGAAGTTAAAAACACAAAAAAATCGAAACAGACGCGGAAAAAACTAAATGTCTTACCAATAGGAGATCCTAAAGCGAAAAATGCAGAAGGAGAAAAGTCAAGTGGAGGATAATTAATGTATGGCTGTCCTGTCCCCGCATTGCCAATAGTATAGGATACTGTACGCGATGCTCCACCTGGAGTAAGCTCCTGGGTCTATAAATTATGGGTGTTAATATGCTAGCCGTTAGTAAATCAAATCTCAAAACAATATTTCATCATAAATACAAAAACCTCAAGAAGTCTCACCTGAACATCTTGCGCAGTCACCAGGGGCTCTTGCCCATCCACCTTTAACTCAGCCTCCTTAGCACAAGAATCTCCACCAGGTTGGTGGGCCAACAAATCAAATAGAATTAATGATCCCAAGCTGTGTCCCGTTAGTGAGACTTGTCCTTTAAAATTGGGGTTGCGGGTCAGAAACAATTTGTGAAGACGATTGAGTTCACTGCTGACTGATGTAATTATCGTCTAAAAACAAAACAAAAACTTTCAGTTATGAAGATTCATGACAAGAGTTCAGTAGGATAATGATCTAAACTGTTACATTTTACCTGGCAGAACATAGGACTGGTGTAAAATAAAATATCCAAAAGCGTATTATTTGTAAAATCTCTGAATTTCGGGATGCTCCGCAATGTGATTCTTTTTAACTGCTCATCAATCCCCCTATCCCCATGCAATGCATTTGTGCCAAGACACTGGCAAGAACTCGACACGACCAACCAAGTTTTTATCTATCGACTCTTTATAGTGGCCGTTGAGAAGCTGAAAGGAGAGGCCCCGGAAGTCATCAACTGTAACAGAAAATTAACAATTTCAACCACTTAGCATGTACTGATCGTTGAAAAAACTATGAATTCCTTTTGTTTTTACATTAATTTATTACCAGCTTCAACAATGTTCCGTAACTTAAAGTCGCAAATTGGCCCAATTCCATGGACAACAAACACTAAATGATCGACTTGTGCAGATTCCCCATCTTCCACTTCCATCTCAATCGCAACCTCTTTTCACCACGCGAGGTCTTAATTGACTTTCCTAATGTGTACAAAAATTCAGATTATGGTAACTTATACTTTCTTTTAAATATTCGATAAGATACATAGAAACACAAGATACTCACCGGAAGATTACCCCAATCATCAGGAGCAGCAGCTTGGCAGAAGTGAACCACCATCCCAGCGTTATGAAGAATAACAGATTCCCCATCAGGGAATTCTAGGCGCTTCTGCCAAACGCCCGTTCTCATACTTTCCGAATATTCTCTCTGAAAGTAAAATTAAACAAGTCATATCAAATTATGCACAAGTACTTAGCAATAACAGCAACTTTTTGAGACGCACCTCTAGGTTAAGGGCAAAGTCTTCATCATACGGAACGAATCGCTTATCCAAAGGACCCTTATAAAACCATGATCCTCTCCTCACTTCAATCGGAACTTCATCCCAATACACAGATAACTTAACACGTCGCTGTACGTCAACATCATACCTTCCCCCATCAGTTGGAACTAAGCGCTCAGGATCTAAAAAGTATTATTGAATACAAATATGAGTAAATGTTATAAAGTAACTCTACATTATTATTCAAAAATAAATTAAATTTCATATTTCATAATCATATGAATTAGCTTGCCATACCATTTGTAAAGGCATCTTCCAGAGCTACTGAATCAATTATGGAAAAGGGTTTCCAAGTAGTCTTCCCATCAACATCTTTTCTAAAGTACCAGTGGTAAGTTAATGGCATCAGTGTCTGGGGAAGAAACTGGTGGGCCTCTGGATGATTGTTAAAATATGGACTGTTAGTCATCTGCGGTGGAGTTGTCATCGGTGGCCCGCTGCTGGACATACCGTTTGAATTGTTTGTCAGTGAAGCCACTGGTGTGCCAAAATAGGAGGAGGAGCTACTTGGAGCTGCTCCAATCATACTGTCAATCCAAAATAAAAAAGCGAATTGAGAGAAGGCTACTAAGTTTATACTTTAAAAGTCATACTAAATTACTTTTGAACTGATTTATTACAATAGAGTTAGCTTAATAATATTATTTTTACCTCAAGGAAGGGTCAAATTGAACAGGTGGAAGGGGAGTAGGAGCTGGAAATAAACCACTGCAAACAAAACACGAAATTATTAAAGTGACATTATTAGTGAGATGAGAGCGAATCAGCATTTGCATAATATATAAAAGCAGTGCTTGGAGTGCGTATCACAATATATTAGAAAACTATTTTTATTGTTTATTGCTCCATTGCAAATTAAAGTTTTATTTATGTACTAGTCCTGCCCTTACCCATAAAGATGGCGATTACGCACTAACCATTCCATGATAGTTACAATGAAATATTTACAATCTTACAATTAAATGCGAAAAAGAAGATTTTATAATGTACTGATGTAATATGAACTATGGAGAGTTTCTTCCCGGAACTGTAAATCACTCTCTGGAGGGAGCAAAATGCTGAGGCCCAGGGCCAGTCTAAATGTATTTTTCACAATCGGTCTACAAACTAAATTCGTACTATTGACGTATATTAAATTAATAAACTACAACTGCATCATCGCAAATGATGTCAACAGTTCAATATTTTAGATTCAGTGATACTCTACTGACTGATGACAGTGATACGGATTGATTGGGTGGTCAATGAAAACATGTGATAATATGTTAGTCTTTTTTACACTGACACTTCTATGATTGTGTATTGATGTGCAGAGCATATTGAAATGACATGGGAAATATCTATGACAAAGACGACACAGCAGTAGCGTAAACTTTCAATCAATCATCTGCAATAAAATACTTCAAGAAATTTCACTTGACTCAATACATTTTTTCTATTGGGGAACTATGGACTACACCGTCAAGTCTCAGAAAACTGCAAACAGCAAAGCAGAAGCTGAAAAGGAAATGGTCAGAAGGCAAGTACATAGCGGTAAGTACATAAATGTTGTAAGCTGACGTAATAATTACGCATATGAATTGAAGCAATGAAACAATTTCGCGGTTCAAGGTCTTACAAATCACTTACTTTCCAGAGTTACTAGGATTGTGGGATGGCACCGATGGAAGAAATGGAGGTACCAAGGGCTGTGACATTGCTGGCGAAGGGATTGCAACGGGAGGTTGCGTCAACGATGGGACAGACGCAATTTCTCTGCATGGAACATATTTTTTCTTTTGTGAGCCCAGCCTAAAGGCATTTCCACTACCTGTATTGAATGAATACAAAAACCGATTGTTAAAACTATATTATAACTAATTGTAATCATCTCAGGTGGATCTTTGGATTGCTAATTACGCGATGTACGTGTCAAAGCCATGATAAATTTAAAAGCATTCTAAGATTAAGCCAGGACACCTATGTAGTCTTCAAAGGATATGCATTGCTTGTGGATGTATCAATCCAAGCTAGTCCATAATTGAAAACAAAACCATACAATGTCAGAGCGGAGATTGGTTGTACGAAAAGGTAGTTATGGCCCTTGCCAGTTTTACTGGAGGAACATCAGCTTTGACTACATCTATCATCTATCAGAACGTAATACGTAATATACTTTAAACATACACTCAAAATCATATTACTTGATCGGAAGTAGGTCAACGGTGATTTTGTGATGTACTAATCGAAAGCTACTGTGTCGCTGACTAAAAAGAGATACTTTGAACGTAGCATACATACCCCCACGCAGAGCTAGGTACCTAGGTACTTTTGCGGTACCTCGGTA
>JAANSM010001535.1:0-18183 GCA_036850725.1 Orchesella villosa
CTTGCCACACACACCCAACTAATTCCACACGAAGGCAAACAACTCTGCGGTGCGCTGCGTAGGGGAGGAATCTAACTTTTTGTGCGAATAGAGGCGGCCGCAACTTTGTGGTTACCACAGTTGAAGTGTCTGTGTTGCCGGGAAAAACCTGGAAAAGAAAGAAAAAGAGAAGGAAATATGTTAGTACTTTTTGCTTCACTTTCATATATATTTACGTAATCCAATCCAATTCTCCAAACGAATAGCGCAATCACGGAGAAGAGAGGTAGTTAAACAGGTGTCAATATCAATTAGACAACTGATTAATTAATTTCCTCTTCATCTTGACTCTCTTCTTCTTCATCCACTTTAACTCCATGATTTTATGGAATACCAGTAGAAAAAGGGGAAAAGACACTCACTCAGCTTTTAGCGGATTATCATTTAATCAGAAAATACTTAAGAAAAACAAGGAAACTTTCTTTTTATTTCAGTACAAACAAAGACATTAAATTGATCAACCTTTCTTGAGTTTACTTCTTCCTTTCCCCACATAATATAATCCTTCAAGCTTTCCTATCTATCAAGATTTTTCTTAGGCATTGACATGCTTTTACTGCATAACAATTTTCTGTCACCGTAAATAAATTAAGTCTGCCGTAAAAAAGGCTGAGTGAGTGAGAGAGCGAGCGAGCTATGGAAAAGAGACAGAAGACAGAAGCATTCTTCGACCAAGGAAATAAAGTGACAGACAATATAAACCGGAGGAAATGAACTAATTCAAGTTTAATCAAATCGGGTGGAAAATGCAGTGATGCTCCTGTCTAGTTAAGCGCTCGGTTTTTATAGCCATTGTAGAAATGGTGTTCACACCAAAGAAATAACGCTTCCCCTGCTTCCCTTCTCGCTCATTTTCTGAAGCCATAGCCATTAAAGCCTCTACCTCTACAACTATAACACCTACCTATCTACCTACCTTTCGCCTTAAGTTCTTATTTAACTTTTATACCGCATCAATGTCAGCTTAGCATCACATCACATCACACTGCTTGACACGTGTGTAACTAAAGTAGTAAAAGAAGTCGAGATGAGAAGAAGAGAAAGAGAGAGAGAGCATTTAGCGGAATAAAAAACGCATAATCCTCCTGCTGAGTTGATGTCCTTAAAAATAAAGTTGCTTATCTTAGACTTTACTTTACTTCCTTACCCATCAGAGCCCCATATCCCAACTTACGTTACAACTAGGGAGAAGAGGTGGTATAATGGCGCACTTAATGTGTGAGGAGCACACGACACAAGAAGACAAGCATGTGATCTATATTCCTTCTTTCCTTCTGTCTCTTTCTCTTTTTTCCTACGGATATGATTGTGACACGCGGACAAATGCGGTTTCATGCTCTTGTGCGTAAATCTATATATGTGCGTGTGTGTTTGTTTATATGTACGTCTTTAGTCCTTACAAAACAAACGTATCTCAACAATTTCTCTCATGTTTTTTGTCTAATGCTTTCTCTCATGATTCCATGTAAGTTGAAGTAATTTCTCTTCCTTCCTCCTTCGCCACAGGAAGTACTCATGCTATGCACGGACGACTGACTTGGAAAGGTAGAGAGAGAGAGAAGCTAAAAACATGTGTTTGTATTTACTGAGCTGAGCACATCACATATAACATCACCACCACTTTTTCATTCAGTCAAGTCAATGCCAAACCCAAAGCCAATGCAATGCAAAGGCCTTTGCTTTAGTTTGTGGAATTGTGCAGATCCTATGCTATAATGCTGAGGTTTTCAAAAGCTTTCATTCAAAGAGAGAGAGAAAGGACATGAGCATGTCGGCTGTGATCGAGGTTGTGGGGTCTTCTAATGGCAATTTTATTACAGTCATTCGTTCCCACTGTTGGAATGTGTAAAAGTCGTCGTCCTATCTATATACCGTCCTCTTTATCTATAATGTTGGTTAGAGTTTTAGGAAATTGTTGTTGCTGATGCTTTTTTGGAACTTGTTTGACAGTAAAGTCATGTAGTCACTACAAAACCATTACGATATATATACTGTTAAGCATCTGTGTGTGGTATGGTGCGGTGTGGGCTCCGCTTTTTCCACTCTGATTGTGAATGCAGTGCTCATGGTCCCAAATAAATTAGTACGTAAGTTTCTCTCTCTCTCTATTGCTCTTACTCATGAGCGCAACTATCTATTATCATTGCTGGTGGAGCCGGGTCGTAGTAACTGACTGAGTTTTTATGCCTATATATTTATATTCACATACACGCATATAGACGAAGGATTTTATAAGTTTAAATATATATTTTTTATTGTGGAACCGAGAGAACAATATTATGCGGGACTAGTCTAAAAAGCAAAGTGTTCACTAGAGCCCGATAATTTAATGTGACTTACTGTTTTCCCATCGAAGCGATAGTACTTTCTCCAGCTTGAAAAACCTTCTCTCCAGTACTCCAGCTGAAATTCTTCAGTGTATTCCTGACCCAGACCATTACTGTAGCGGCCTTGCATTTGAACCCCACTAATTAAATGTGTCTCGTTTAGAGAAACCTGTGAAAAGTAAAGGTTACAATTACCACACAGGGTTCATATCATAGATATCCATCTTCCTTTCATCGCTATAACCAAAGGAAACCACAAAAACTACAAACTCGTACATACATATTTGTACCTATACACTTTTACATGCATGTCGAAAATAAATAATTTAGATTTATTACGCACATCACAATCCGTGATGTGAGCTATAGTAGCACTAAAATTTAACGGTATAATAACAGTAACCATTGCTTACTTGGAGCCACTCGCGGATCCCGATTGAAATGGGTTCCTTGGGGCACCATGCACCACCTTGTGTTTCACGGTTTAGCCTGAAAAACGACAAAAAAATGGAGGAATTAGAAATAGGATACCAATTTCTAAGCCATCACATCACATCCCACATCAAAATATAATGCATTTTCAGGCACAATTATTCTCGTAGATGCTCATACAGTAAAGATTATAAGAAATATCTATACATTTCCTGCTAATAAACTATTAAAACTTCAACTTCCTTTGGACTTTTGAAGTTGCAAGTCACAACGAATATGATATTAGTTAGAAGCTGCTCTGAGAATAAAGTAATTACTAATTACTGTAGTTTTTTATAATTTGTCAAATTTCCCAACTTAAAACTTGATTATACATCGCAATTCACATCGTCCTTGGAATTTAATAGAATGAAAAGAAAGTTTGTCAATTCAAAGAATCCCAATTTGAACTTTAATATTGCTCAATTTGCCTCTCATCATCATCAACATCAAGTCATTCACACTTACTTACTCACACAACATAAATATACAGGAACCATGTCATTACAAATTACAACATCGTCAGAAAATCGTCATCGGCAGGAAATCGGAAAGTAAGTTTTAGTTGTAAGTATTAAGAGAGCGTTTCAAAATACAAACTTATCAACGTACAAGACACATTAGGCACAAGGTACAAGAGCTCCGTGCTCTCATAAAGTATTAAATCGTTATAATACATATTAGAAAGGAGTTCCACAGTTGAGAAACACATTTTGAAACAAGAAGAGAGCAAGAGAAACAAACTTGCGTGAAAGGCTAGAACTTTAATAGGCTAAACTTGGTAATTGGGATAATCACAAAAGATCAGGGCTTGTGTGTCGCTCGCTACTCACTACTCTCTCCGACTCCCTGTCAAATTATAGAGGAAAAGGGAAACAAACTAAGCTACTGGTTCTCCATTCCAATATACACATAATTTTAAAAGCTATAACTAAAAACTACATGAGAGAAAGAGAGACATATAATATGCGAGAAAGGGAACGACAACTCAGTTCATTTTCATTCCCATTCCCACACAGTTCAGGAAAAAATACAGGGGTTTCCGCTGCCTCTCTTGTTGCCGCTAGAAAGAAGGAAAAACTCATACATTTTATAAAAGTTGAAGTTGATATGATGATGCTAGCCTCAAACCTTAAACACTGGAGGAAAAGCAACGGGCGACATAAAACTTCAAAACGTGGTGAGTCTCCAACACCCAAAGCACATAAATTTACCCTCTGTTCTGTACTATATACTGCACTGCTGTGTGCAACACAACTGCTCAATATTGTGTTTGGTGTGAGTGTGGCTAAACGAGAGTTTGAAATGTGCAAGTAAAAATAGTCTACTTTCATCTTAAGCTATTTCTCCTGATATTTCTCCCATGTCTTTTCTTTTTCGCTTTCTTTTCTTCTCTGTGTGAATGTGAACAAAAAGGGGGGAGAGTAGAAAAGGTTACAAAGGGAAAATATAAAAGGGAAAGTGTATACTGGAGAGTTGAAACATCGGGGTTCGACTGTTCGACTCGACCCTGTTCACAGACTAACGAACGTCATTACATTACTATTACCATAAAATGAAGGTTAATGTTGTCCATAGAAAACTAACTAGATACGGAGGAGGTTATACACGCTGCATAATATGAGAGGCACTGGGGTCGAATGTCGGTGAGATGAGATGAGACGATGAGAGAGGTACACTTTTTACTCACATTTTCCATCGCAAAATGCGTCCATCTGTCCCCATTCTACTCCATATGAATGAATGTGGAAAAAAGAAAGGAAAAGTAAACAAGGAATTGAGAAAATCTCCTTCTTTGATGCATAAGAGTGCATAACCCAAACAATGTTTGGGTTTGGTTTAGTTCCTTCATTTTAAAAAGCAACGAAAATCTTGAAACTCAAGTACCACCGTCGGAGGAACGCAATGCACCACTCAAAAAAATTGGAGTGACATTGAGGCTCCAAAACCACTACACATTATGGAAATGGTGCCAGCTCATAGTTGTTATATCACTCGTTAAATCTTCCTTTCCATATGTTTTTCCCGTTTGAAGACCCAAAATGAAAATAATAATATGAATGGATGTGATATGATAGGATATGATAACCTCGTGAAAAATAATACACACAACATAACAATTTTGCCAGAGGTTCTTCCGCGAGCTATATAGTTTCTAGAGGTTCCATATCAAGAACAAGAACTAAGAACGTCAAAGAAGAATTCGGGAGGAGGAATAAAAAATAAAATGCAAAACGAAAGCGACAAGACAAAGACGACACATGTTTCTGACTGAGCTGTATAGTCTAGTACACACGCATATCCATGTAGTTGAATGTAAGCTTAACAATAAAATGACAGCCAAAAAATAGTAGCACATATAACAGGAGCATGACATTGGCTTGGCATGAGTGAGCAATACACAAAGGGATAGTGCGGCGTGGTATGTACGTATAGCATGGCACTATAGAATCCGACAACCGACATTCGACCCACTAAAAAGTACAAACTAAGCAGAACAAGTATAAAACAAGATGTGCCCAGATTTCATTTTCATGAGTCTCTGCGAAAACTATCAACTTTTTAGCAAAATACGTACGTTATAATATAACCTAACCTTATGGCTAAGCAGTTGGCAGTAGAAATAAGTTTACTACTTTTCTCTCTCTCTCGACCTTTTGTGTCTATCTTTATAATATGCAGAGGTTTTTGCTTTCTCTCATTCTCTTGTGCTGAAAAACGACAGGGAAAACGACATCATTGAGCCTCATCTATTGCAGCATTATATTTACCAAAAAGGGACGAGATGGCTAATGCGTATGAAGAAGGAATGGGGAACGTGGGAGAAAAGAGGGAGATGAAAATTAGTTGGTTTTTGTTATTACTCTCTTCTCCTTCTTTTCAACGGGATTCATTTATTCATATAGAAAGACGAGTGTGGAATGGTGCAAGAATATTACGACCAAACCAGTCCAGACCACCATTCATTCATGGATATAATGCCTATTTGATTATAGTACCGTTTGTAAGGCGAGTTTTTTGTGACCATGAAAATAGCTTGAGAGCGCTTCGTCCACCCGCCTATTTCCTGCTCCTATTTATATATCCCTTTTTGTTGTGAAGAAATTTTTCTCTCACAAATTATATATATCTTCATTCTTCATTTCAGCTTATGCTCATATATAATGCCTCCATCTCTAAAATTTTCTATTGCCATTTTCTCATTTGACTGTGAGCTATATATTCAAAGCTTTCGAAAATTTTCTCACTCCGTCAGCCTTTTCCAGCTTTTCATTTTGGTTGAGATTGTGCATAATGTCACATTCAGAAAACTCGTCTTGATGATGATCATGATAATGATGAGAATGATATGGTGTTGGCGATATGGCACTATATATTATGAAATGTACGCATGTATATATCTATTTTATTTTAGTGCATTGAAGACTGCAGGTCGGTTGGTTGGTTTTTTGGTTGATGGTGGATAGAAAATAGTTTCACATTTCGAGGAATGAAAAGTGAATACATCCAAACATCCACGCACAACTCACTCCATTCTTTTCAAATCCAGTCATTCATTCTAGCTCTCATTGTTTGCAGCCTGAAAGTCACGTCATTTGCTGTTGATGATGGTGATGGTGACGATGCACACGTTCTTCTATATAGTTGGTAGTTGGCCTTGTTTGTTCGGATGGGAGAACCCATTTTTCGGCATTCATTTCCAGTTCTTGCCTTGTTCAAGTTGAAAATGCAGGAGGAAGAGGACAAGGAGAACTCTTCAAGGGAAAGGTGTCGGCAGTTAGCTTATAACTTCAGTTTTAAAAACTTTATTTTGAAACGATCTTCTTGCTCGTTCTCGTTCAATATAAAAGCTGTGTGTGACCTGCAGCGAAAGGCTGCTTGCATTTCGTATAACTTCTTATTTCTTCCCTCTCGCAAACCTAAAACGTATGTTTCACGTCAACTTTTCCGTTACTGATTTGCCCTTTTCCAGTTGTGAGCTCAGTGAACTAAAGAAGATGACGAGCTCTTGGCCATTCTCTCTTCCTATTCAAGGATATATATAATGTCTTAAGGGAAGGAATTGAATGATTTTGGGATGAATAGCAAAGAAGTTTTCTTCTCTTCATGATGATGATGCTTTCAATATTAAAAAGAAAGAGCAGAGAAAGAGTCGGAAGGAAGGAAAAGGACAAAAGCATATATTTATATAGTCAATATAATATGTTCTTTTCTGCATGGAAATGAAAAGGTTCTTGTCATCCTCTCATCCTCCTCTTCTTTTATTTCATGCAAACAACATGCCAACATGCGGGTGCAGAGACGTGCCACGTGAGTACCTCCAGACAATATACATAATAGTAATATAAATATACAGAAACATGCAACTATAATGCAGTCCCTCCTCATTGTTCTCGTCCTTTTCTAATATGTACATACATAAGTGAAGCATCACATCAAATCACTCACTTATTGCAACACAACTTCACTTGACTTTTAGACATGCAAACAAACTTTTCAATAAAGCAATGCAAGCAAACCTGAATGGAGAATGGAGGAAAAGTAAACCACTAAATTCCTAATAAAAGGTCGACTTCAATCTCATCTCTCTACACAGGCTACATCCCCTCTTGTTCAGCTCGCTGTGCTTCATCAACATCATCATCCACCGCCCTTTCTTGCTCAATATTGCGTTTTACGTTGCTGACGACAATTCATGTTGCTTTTACTATACGTTGTTGTGGCTGTGTAAAGAGAGCTTTGAGTCTTTGACAATATTATACGCTTTGGTTTGCCGTTGACCAAGCAAACTTTACCTTTGTTTGCTATAGCCCATGATTAAAATGAGCGTTGGTATTATTGGTAGTTGCCAGTATTGATGCTCCTTTTGTCCTGTGTCTACGTCTACATTACATTTGTCGCTTTAACAGACAACTAACAACAGGCCAAAGCCAAAGTCAACCTAATATATATCATTGGTGTTTGTTACAAAACCATGTGTCTTCATTAATGAAAGATTTCTTCCAAAAATTAGCATATCGGACGCATACATTTGAATGATGATGATAGTAGTGAGGCACGAGGTGATAAAACAGACGTAGCTCTGCCATAAAACAATGTGTCGCTTGTCTTGTGTCTTGTCACGCTTGTCGCCTCTCCAAAAAAATGACATGCAAACAAAGCATATCATTTTTTCTCTCCTTTGTTTTTACTCTTGATGAACTTCACACTATCATCAGATCACATATCCACATCAAATTCAAACACCCTCTTTGAAAGCTGGTAAAAAAAAATCTCCCTTTTTTTCTTTCTCTCTTGAAGAGTTATTTGACGCTGGAAAACAATACATATACGTGACACACTCTTTGCTTCACTCTTGAGGTCGTAATCGTAAACGTACATTGTTTCTGGGAATGGGAAATAAAACAAAAAATGGGAGCATGAACGTTTTTTACGAGGTTCTTAGCACATTTGCGAAAATGATAGCTAGGATTATGATGATGATGACGATGGCAATGCTACGATTACAACTAGAAACTACAAAGAGTACCTCTATGTTCTTTAGTAAAGGGGGACTTACACAAGGCGTACAAGAGTATTTAGGTAATATGCAATGTTTTCTTCGGCTCGGGTTAAAAGTGAAGCCCATACACATTATGACATGCCAACACACACCATTTTATTGTTTCCTTCATCTTGATGATTACTCTCGGCTCATGGAAGAAAAAGAGCAAATAAAGTGAAATAGTATGAGCACTAAATTAGTGTTCATGAAAGTGACTACAAGTATGTTATGACGCCACAAAAAAAGGAGAAACTTTTTCGTTTGTCATTTTCACTTTTGCATTCTTAGAAAAGCAAAATGCATATATTGCTGAAGTACACCATATAGTAGCCCGTAGACCCAAAAAATTTCACATGTCATAGCTGATTACATTCTTATTTTTTAATAGGAGCGATGCAACAAAACGCTGCGAATTTCCGTCATGCCATGCCACCACCAAAAAGCTGGGGAAAGCAAATACACATATACATTTGTATAAGCATTAAGTGCCGGGTCCGTCTCAAAAGGTGATGGAAGTAGAGCAAGCGGGCTATGAATTATGAAAAGGAAAAAAGTCTGTGATGCTTTCACATATAGCACCTTATTTTTTGCCTCAGGTATTATTTGGTGAGAGAGAGAGGCCTTAGCTCCCATAATATGTTATTTTGAGATATCAGCTTTAGCACTGGGAACAGCAGTAAAATCCTTTACTATCAAATATCCTGTCTGCCCTAAAAACTACATAAATAATAAGGACCTACTTATTATTACTACTACTTTTTACGCTTTCCGACTTAACTTAGGAGTTATATGAACCAAACAACCAAGCGACTCTACTTAAATACTCTTCCTCAAGCTTTTCGTGCTGAACTGAACCAACTGTGTAATTTTTGTATGCATGAACACTCCCTTTCTCAACTTGTCTTGGTGGTGGAAAAAATAATAATAATAGTTGTGAAAAGGCAACATCCGTACACAGACTTCTTCTTCATCATCATCATATATTATCTCTCTTTTCAAATATGTAGGGCTCCCATATCCCAACTTAAAGTATAATATTTACTCCTAGCTCCTTACAACAATTTCAGCGCAAAAAATGAGCACAAGAAAAGAGGATGAGAATCTTTCAGTCAAAATCTTTCCATGCATGGTATAATACGATGACATTCACAAATACATATAGTCAAAAGAGCAAGTGCAAGGGGCCACCAATCTTTCTCCTTTTTCTGCAAAAACTGAACAGAGATACATAAAAACGTATCTAAATATCCAAAAGACTCATCGCGACGAGCCCTATTTATTTTCTAAGAAAACCTAGCTCTATATCTATCCTTTAGCATCATTACAGCATTCCCACCATTACTTTTAGTTATTCGGTTCGGGGAACCAAGTACTTTTTTTGTTGTTGGCGATTAGTTGATGTTGATAGTGTGAAGTGAAATGAAGAACGAGTACCCCTCTCTCTCTTGCATATACACTCTTGTCTTCCGTCCCTAATATTTCTTCTTTACGAGCGTTCCAAGGAAGTTGAAGCAAGCGGGGGCACAAATACATACAAAAATGAGAGATTTCGGGCAGAGACTTGAGAGTTGAGACTCGAGGCTCTCTCCCTTTCTCCCACTTTAGCACTCTCCAAGACGGAAATGAGCGGAGCTCTGAAAACTATTATTACCCTGCTAAATGAGTGCGATATCTAGGATCAATAGAGCCATTGTGGCCTATCAATCACTCCCTTGACAATTGATTGTGTTTTTGGGACGCGTAAATAACGACACGAATGGTGAACTAGGAGCTGGAGTAGTTGTCGATTTAATATCCAGACGAACCTTGCATAATACACCGTATAGACTTGTGTTATTATAGTAAAGAAACTAAAAATCGTCCATATCTTATATTATATCGCGTTCTGCTTTTATATGTATGGCCAAAAGAAAAAGTGATAAAACAAGTTATATAGCCAAGCAAAAATTTCCCATCACATCACCTCATCATGCCATTTTTTTTCTCTCTCTCTTCCTCCAGTCTAGATCTTTATTACCTTTTGAAATGACTGACTTTTTATGTAACTAACCCTGCGAGTGAGTGAGAGTTTTAGCAGGGCAAGAAGAGAGAGAGAAGAAAAGAATTGCTTTGGGAAGCAAAAAATGATAGGAAGGAGAGAGAAAAAGTTCCAAGTTCCAACGAAATCAAGCCAGGGCTTTAGACATAATCACTTTATATACATGTAGATATATATAGTACAAGGTAATAAAGTTTTGTAAAAGAATGTGTAGCATAATATAATATCATATAATAATGTGTGTGTGCCTAACATTATCGTGCTATAACTTGGGTGTAGCTCAGTTAATCATTGCTCACCTTTTGCCCTAATGTAACCCCCAAGAAATAATAATGGAACGTGAGAATCATTGGATGGAGCACGGGTCAAAAAATTCTACCATTAGCACCAACACCAGTGTTAGGGGAACATTATAAAAGGTGGGGTGGTGTAATAAGTAAGCATGCTAATACAAATTCTTTATTACTTTATGACCCTCCTTGTTTTACTTCAACATCCGACTAGACGAAGACCAACGTCAGAAAGTGTAAAAACGAGACGAGAGTAGGTACAAAAGTTGTACAAAAAAATACGAGAAAATGTCGCTTGCTTCACGAGAACAAAAACTGTGTTGGCCAACAACACATTTTGTAATGGTTAATGTTTAGGTTTGATGCTGTTCAAAAGTTTTGCATTCTTAAAATTAATTATGGAAAGTCATAGATAGAACTACGTTGGGTACCTAAAACTATATTCAGCATGCGCATAGATTATTTTGTTATAAACATTGTCACATCATACACAAAAACTCGAAGCGAAATATTTTTAGCAAAGTAAATTGATCATGATCACATTTATTGCTCATTCCATCAGAAGAATATATGTATGAGCATTTCAGTCACCCACTCGTTTGGAATGTACCTACAAAACTCATTTGATTGGCCCATTTGTCATTAGCAAAGGGGGGAAATGGGCGAGGTGGTATGTATGATAGGTTTATTTGAGGGGAGCCGTTATAATGCTAAGGTGAGATGTGGCATTTTTCCTTAATTGAGTAGGAGGTGTAAGCCGATTATGGGGAAAGCACGCCTTCATTCATCTCCTATTATTGTTGTAGCATATGCATTATACACACACTTTGGCTCATTAAGCCATATCCATACATATTTATGGAGAGCCATTTGAAAGAAGAATAGATTTAAAACTACTTTCTCAACGACCTAAGTACACTTACATAGCTGAGAACATTATGTAGGGAATTATGTATTATGTATTAACGAGTACGAGTGTGTTTCAACTTTCAAAAGCTGTTGCTACACTTTAGCATAATAAAAAAAAGAAGCTTTGCAAATCGACATCAGTCAAGTGAGAGGAAAGAGTTTGTGTTGCGTGTGCAAAAGAAAGTATGAGGTGTTTATGCATTGTGTGTCTTGTGTGTAAGGTTTCACAGTCAATCCTTCCACATCGGAAGCTCCAGACATTTTGAATGAATTCATCTTTCGTATACGTCCGTGAGTAGGAAGTAAGTGACAGGCTTGGAGGGTGGATTACTAATAAATGTCTATCAAACCTGAGCCCGTGAAAGAAATGTAAGTTTATATCAAGTATACTTGAGTTCGAGCCATGTGTAAGTAACGTATTCATACATTTCTCAAGAATAACATTTGTAAGCGCAACAAAAAATGTCTAGATGTTTTCCTATCTATTTGTCAGATCTTGGAATAAAATATGCTGTTATTTGAAAATTTTCTTTGCACACACGTCCAAATAAATATCATTGCTTTCATTGCGTTTGTAGTTTGTAACATGTTATATGCTCCATTACTGCAAAAATATAGGTTGAGATTTGCAAACGGAAAAGGTGAAAGCGTACCGGTTGCCGAGATAGGACGTAGGAGTATAGGACTTAGCTCAGCTCCCAAATTCACCGATATTATTCTGTGTTCTGTGCTCACTTGTCGCGCTTTTACCTTTCGCCGTCGTGACTGGTGCTAAAATATATGGGTTACGATTCGTGATTTCACACTATATTTTATCACAGTGGAAAAAGGAAAGGGTCTGTGATTTTGTTGCCTTAATGTAAGTAAGGCATCCTGCTGTTATAGTAAATGGAGTGAGAATGAGTGAAAGAGGGGACCGGTGTACATATATATATATTGTACATTATAATGGTTTGCATATGTGCTCATTCTTCCAGAGACGGGATTTAGTCCTATTTTTCAGTGACTTGTTTACAACACTTTCCAATGTTGTAGAGGAACGAGGGACATGCATGAAAGATGGTATATACTTTGCTATTGAATTCCGTCCATTGTAATGGTCAGTAGTACGATGGTTTTAGTTTAACGTCATAGTCCAAAATACAGTTTTCTTTAAATATTTAGTGAATTATAGATGTGCAACTTGATGAGCTAGGTATGGTTTAGTGTATTCAATTCAGTTCGAAATATTAAAAAAACGAAACTTTTTCCAATACTAATGTACTTTATGCATTTCTCTCCGTAACTCGAATCACTTTATTACTGCTCATTACGCAACTCACAGACCGCACCAGGGTTTCCTGTCATTGGGACACGTAAAAGCTTCCTCGTCCGTAATGTGCCTCCACATCGGAAATACGGACCATAAGAGATAGCTCACACGAAGCGAACAAGCATAACTTATATGACAATTAGAAGAATATAATAGGGCAGTACTGCCCTATATACATACCAGAGAACCAAAATCCTACTACTGACACAAAGTCTAAAAGAATGAAATATGCATGCGAAAATAGCATTTTGAAGCATCCGGATTTATATATGAGAATGGATATATACAGTAAACAATAGAATGCAACTAAAATGTGTTGCTGCAGAACAGTAGAACTATAATTCTGAATTCATTAAAACCACTCTTGATCCTATTTTGGTGAGAAATGAAGTCCACACTTCAATTAAAACAGCAAATACGAATGACGTATGGTATTCGCGAAAATTTCCTAAATTAATACGCAGTTTTGACTCGTGGTGACTGACTGACAGCTAAATAAAAAATTGACAATAGGTTTATATCTCCGCTCCAAGTTAATGGAAAAGTGTTTCAACTTTCGACAGTCTGTTCAGATAACTTATTGAGTTCCTGTGCAAAGTCCAAAGTATTAATATGTAACAACTTTTGACTCTAACCTTCATACCTTCACTATACGCACCTATACAGGGTAAATTTCAACTTCAAATTAAGTCTTTAAACTACCTAAAATATTTTGAGTAAGTCCCTATATGAACCACGAGAATTCAAATGACTCTTAACGCATTAAAATACCGAGTATTCATAAATGGGTTTACAAACCTATATATTATTCCTAAATCTGCTAAATATCCCTTTGTGTGAACTTTTCCCTTTTGTATCATAAATATTATGCGCATTTATTTCATACGCCTACACTCTACAGTCTACAGCTTAATTAATGTGAGCGTCTATATAATATATGTATAGGCGAAAGTTTTGGAGACGCATAAAATCCGGAGAAAAACTTGTATATGAAATGGACTCCACAGCTCCAACTAAAAGTCATAAAAGCTTGCGTAGTTTTGTAGTTGCAACGCAAAAAGTACAAAATATAGAAGCTGATGAGTGTGGTTTAGTTTTCCAGCAAAATCTTGTGATTTACAGCCTCGAGTCTCGCAATCCCTGGTTCCGGTTCTTGCAAATGGATTAATGGTTTATTTCTTCATTTCATTTTGCGTACACAAAAACCAAACCTCGAGCTTCAAATTGTGTTGTCCTTATGCCTTCAGCTAAAACGTGCGTATATATTATATTTCTTTATATGAAAGATCCTATTTATAGAATGTGGTCAGATTACATGCTACAATCTACAAAATTCAAAGGAAAAAGCAAAAGTCGTATTATATCGATACTGTTTTTCTCTAATTTTTTCTTGCTTCTTTTTACTACTCCTGCTGCTGCTCCCGACTGTAGTAATCATATATAGAGTCTTGTTTGTTGGAGCAAATGGAGAAATGACAGTTAAGCGCAGCGCTCTCGGTTTCAACAAGAGAGCACAGGATGAAATATGACAAGGCTCTTACACAATCTTCACGTGATTTATTCCCTGTTTAATTCCATCCTCAGAGTGCAAGAGGTATTATTAGGTTTTCAGAGGGAACGCTAATCATCTCGCTACTTCCGTTAGGTACACCCAAAAAAAGCTTTTCTATATTTATAAAGCTTTGCCGCGTTGTGTGTGTACTATCAACCTACGCAATGGAACGGCAGCCGCAGCCCCATTGACTCAATATAGTTTTATATATAGATGAAAAAAGTGGAGTGGAATGGAATGGAGGATGATGTGTGTGCATTTAATCTACTTAAAAGAAAATGGTTAGAGATGTTGGATTCAAGATCGACTAGATTTTGAGAGCGAAAAAGAAGCTCAGAGAAAATGAGAGAGAGAGAGAAAGGAGAGAGCATTTTACTCTTGCTTTAGCTCCACTTTTTGATGTCAACTGCAAATAATCACGAAGCCTCAATTTTCCTCGTCGTCCCACACCCCATCTTTCATCACTGATAATTCCCACTTGACTTACTTTTACGCGTTCCTTTCCCAGTGAAAAGTGCTCAGAAAGGAGTCCTTCTTGTGCGAAGAGAGAGAGACATGAGATTTTTGCACTTCAACTTTGTGACTCCGTGCCACGCTCTATCATCTCTTTCTCTTGCGTGAACTGAGAATATCATTATCATCATTACTAGGAAAGAGATCGAGAGAGAAGGGAAAACACCACCAGTTTATAAGTTCTAATTGGAGTGCTCATTCCACGAGAATGCTCAAAGTAGTCTAGAAATTAGCAAGTAATAAGAAATTTCTGTTGAAAAACAGGCACACACACCAACCCCGTCATCAGATGGATCACTAGAATTTCTAACATTTTCAGAGATACCTCTTCACCTTTCGCCTGTAACAGCTTAGCTGTTGCTGCTGATTCTCAGTTCACTTCACTTTTGTATTTGCGGTGGTATGGTGAATGGTGAGAACATAGGTGAACGCACTCCTTACTCCCTATTGGTTTGGTTTAGTCAAAGCACACATCTTTATGCTGTGTAGCATGAGCATTGTAACAATCAATCAACAAAACTGATTGCTTCAATACTACGACTACCACCAACCTCTCTCTCTCTCTCTCTCTCTCTCTCTCTCTCTCTCGGTCTCTCTCCCCAGACATTCCGAATAAATCTTCATGTATCAACTTCAAGAAATTAGCTATCATTCAGTATGACTAACAGCTAGTAAAAAAAAATTTCCCCACACACAAAAGTGACTTCCACGTCCATATCCATATGCTCTGTTTCCATCCGCACATATATTTCCTTCAATATGCATATATTATTTTTGCGTGTTCCACTTCAAATACTGTGTGCTCTACCTATATTCTATATACATAGAGAGTAATATAGTAATGGCATGCCGGAAAAAGAAATCCTTTTCATAACGTGTGTGTAAAAGGCTTACTACTTACTCTGGTTCTGGTATTGCATGGTACTCCCCAGAAAAAAAAATATTCTGACAGTTATGGTCGTAGAAAGAAAGTGGATAAGATAAAGGAGTGAAAGAAAATGTCATATATCTATTCATCTTTTCTACTCCATATGAGAGAGTATGAGGAGAGAAAAGAGGAATAATAATTTTGCGTGTGCTAGATTGAGTTTATATTTTGAAGTCAAAATTATATTAGCATGCATGAGCCATCCATCACTTTGGGAGCTGAGAGGGAAAAGGGAAGGGAGGGCAACATGGAAAAATGCTTGGAACAGAAGGCCAAGCCAGGGAGAACAAAACGTCGGTGGCAGTGGCACACACACACATTTACTTACTTTACATATAGGTATATGAATATACAGTAAAATGTACGGGGAACATATGTAATATGCATAAATATTTTTCACCTCCTCCATTTTATATATACGGGAGAAAACAGGTTCTTCAGCATATCAGCGGGGAGGAGGAGAAC
Organism: Orchesella villosa; assembly: GCA_036850725.1. Lineage (NCBI taxonomy): Eukaryota > Metazoa > Arthropoda > Collembola > Entomobryomorpha > Orchesellidae > Orchesella > Orchesella villosa. The sequence goes on from JAANSM010001535.1 coordinate 16,390, forward strand.
GACCTTCTAAGATGGGAAAAGTAAGAATGTAAAGAGTGGAGAAACTCCTTAGAGAAAAGACTCCTTCCTTCTTCGTCTTTTTCGTCTTCCAAAGAAAAAATGTAACATAATATGGGAACACATTCAACTGTTTCTTATGACTCCCTTATTGCATGCAAGTCAAAGGAGCCCACGGGGCTGACACATTAAAGCTCCTTAGAATTAGAATGTTCTTATATAGGAGCATAGAGCATATTGTTGAATGTACATAAGTATATATAGCGGTGTATTTTATAGTCCTTGTGAAATCGTAATTCGTAATGCGAAAGGTCGAAATAAATTTGCCACTTGCCCCCTTTCCAATCTATTATATTATATTTTCTCTAATTTACAAGGACAATCTACTTACCGTCTGAAAATTTTCTCGGATTGAAAACTTGGCGTGGAAAAAAAACATTAATTGCATAAAAACATGAGGAGTCATACTTTCAACTTTTGCATGACAAAATATACAACACATTAAATTATAGGATATTAAGCGTTAATGCATTTCTGTAATAATATGCATGAGTGACAGACACTTTTAAATATACTGCTTTGCTACATGCATATGCTGTCATGTCAAGTAATTTGCGAGCTTCATAATTAAGTTGTTTCTTTATTAATTTAACTTAACGATAATTGTATGAGTGATATATATGATGGGAATTTGCACTGCTTCTACTAATTTCATAAGCAAAATATCAAAGAGAAGGAGGACTCAGTGAAAAACCTTGAAAGTTGAAACGTTGAAAGTCAAAAGAAGAAGCACAACTCGATCTACAAGCACCACTTTTTCTAACTTTATTTTCGAGAAGAAATGAAAAGGAAATGGATGTTTTTGAGATCTTTGATATTATTGGGACATGTTTAAATTACACAAAGGGAAGAAAAGTGGAGAAAGCCTTGCACATCCCATCTCATCACATTGCATTATTCTATTATTGACTTCACACTAGATGTATATACACTCCTCCACCAGGGTAGTATAAAACTCGGGGAATTGGACGGTAATGGTGAAAAACAGCAAAGAATAGGGCTTTCTTTGTTGTGCATTGTGTGTTTTGTGTCCTAATATATTGTATTATTGGTTTCCTCCAACTTTGGAAGAGATTTTGGAGAGAGAGAGAGAGAGAGAACATTTTGCTATTTGCTATGCTGGTGAGATTTGGGTATCTTCATCTCTATACCCAATCCACAATCCACTGCCAAATCAAAGAACCAAAAAGGGAAAGCTATATATAGAAGCTAAAGCTGAGTCGGATTCGGAATCAATATACAACTATCACAAAAGAAAGCAAAGCAAAAACCAACCCACAATATATTATATCCACATTATGTAACAATATCAATGATGTGGAATGTAATGCATTGAGTGCCAAAAGGGAATCACAATCACACAAAGCTTTCCATACATCCTGATTCTTATATACACAAATTCCAGCTTTCAATCTTCCCATCATCATCGTGATCAACATCAACATTATCGTATCGCGATTGTGATCATCACACGGGAAAATTCAGATTTAGTGGATGCACAACGGAAACATCAGCGAAGAAAAAAGGAGGAGGAGGAGATGAAGAGCATAAAAAAGATTATAGAATGCAGTTCAGCATGACTTTACTTGAAGGTATGCCATTGCGATTGCCATTACATTATAGAGCTCATGTTGAGCATGTAACAAGTGCGTATGTTACGTTCCGTTTCATGTGTAAACTTACGCATTGAAAAGAAATCTCTGCGGTAATAGCACTCCTTCTCATATAGAACTTCAT
>JAANSM010001536.1:0-18162 GCA_036850725.1 Orchesella villosa
GAGACAAAGGTAATACAATTCTCACTTTTGGACTAGCTTACATGATCACCAACAACATCATTTCAATTGTGTGAAATCAAATGTGAAATGCTTTAGCATGCAGACAAATTGATGGTGCGCATTTGAATAATGTCAACTTTCATGTTTTGTAAGCTTTGTCCAAAGTATTTAGCTCTACTGTATATATGTGTTGCCAAAATTGATTACGTTTAATTTTGAAATGAAGTTTTATGAAACCAATTTGGGCTGAAGATGTGGGATGATAATTAATCAATCCATTGGAGATATTTAGTATCGTTGCTTTCCTTCATTATCTGGAATCAAACTACTACTACTCGTAGACTATAGAAAATAAATTATTAATAATTGACAATTACCGCAAAAGTAAAGCACATTTGAATGTTGTATTAAAATTAATGTATACTTTATATGTTGTATTTGTTCCTAACAAGTTACTACATTAGACGTTCAGTACAAAATTCATATTGAATTTCGAAAGAGGAAGGTTAATCATGATAATATTGTAGATTTGGGTGGCTGTATCACATTCACATCCTATACAAGATATACATGTACGATGTCTGCATTTCAATTGCGTGCATACATGGTATGGTTAAGTAAGTGCAAGCCCGTTGCTTCTTTAGAATGTCAAACTAAAAGTAACGGTGCTCAACGTAATAGACTGTCTCAGCATTTACGAAGATGGTGATTTTTCAAGACATGAGCTCATAATACACAAACAACCAGCTGAAGGTCTACTTGAATAAGTAGAAACTGCATCTGCAAACCAAAACCAAGCTTAAAGCATTTCATGCTTGTGCATGCACTACTGCAAGTATCACTACTACTTGCCTCTCAACATCAATTTTACATTCTGACAATGCACTTCAATAATGGATGCCGATGCATCGAAAAACAAATTCATGTTGAAAAAGGAATAAAATATTGTAGAAAAAGTAACTAGAAAACACGACAAACAACAACATTCATGAATTTTTATCCTAAGCTTCTTCTACCCAACATACATATATATATCCTAAACCTTTTAGTCCCTCAAGTAATAATGAGCCTTATTATTAATACAATGTCTAAAAGATGGAAACAGAAAGGAAGCTTCAAAACAGAACATGAACAAGACATGTAAGCATGTAGGAAAAATCTACTGAAAGCTTGTAATCGGACAAATTATTGAAAACTTTAAACATTTTTTTGATTGACATGCATTTAAAATGCATGAAATAACTCCCATTGTAAAATACCAAAACAAGATTTCCTCATGCCATGGCATGGCAGCATGCGTGCAATTGTTTGTTCTTTTACAAAGCAAAATAGTAAATCTAAAAAACCTCGCATAGTCCACTCGTTTCCTCGCATTAAATTCTTCATTTACTGTACATCCACTGTACACAAGCTACAAAAAAAATACACAACGAGCTTATACCTAACTTGCTCTGTTGTGAAACTTGTAATATAAGTAAAGTAAGCTATGGGGAAAAAGGCAAAGCAAGAAATTCACTTGAGGTTGATCCCACCACTACCATCATCATCATCAGTCTTGGTCACTCACAAAACAACACACGAACCTTTTCCATGTATTGGGTATCCACCATTTGAAACAGATGCAGAACGTATCCTCGACATACTTTTGAAATCTATGTGAACCATACAATATCACATGAATATAAAAATGTAAAGGAACAACCAATTCATCCCTATTCCCTACCCTTACATATATATACACACATATATATGTACATATATAAAATATCAGATCTCCATCAACTTGCACAAGAGCACGTTTAAGAGGAAAACTCTCTTAAGCAAGTGTATTTTAGATGGATTCAGAAAACACGTTCACATGTGTGTATACCTAATGGTGGTATACAAAGTGAACAATTCCTTCATCCATCCTTCTGCTTACAATGTTGAATGTTGGAAAAAAGCATGTTTATATGATGTGTTGTGTGTAGTGAAGCCCAAGAAAGTAGTATATGTGTTTGTGAAGGGCCAACAAAAAAAAAGACAATAAGAAAAGCTAGTGTACTATTATCTACACACCATTTGAAGAAATGTGCAAGCCTGTTTCACAGATGTGGAATCAACAAAATAAAAGCTGAGACCACAGAGACGAGAAGAGAGAAAAAACACTATTTCATGCCTTGGGTATAGTATACTTAAATACATGAGAGCCATTTCAAAAAAGTATGCATTATGTATGCAGGCATGTATTGCATATTATACGTTTATTCTCAGGCAAAGGTATGGCATGATCATGATCATCAACATCATGAGCAACAACATATTATCCTCTTGATAAAACAAGTACCCAAGGCTCCCAATACATACTTGATAGGAAATACCAAATAATATAATACGTTTTGAAGATTTTTTTTCCTTTGTGAGCAAGCAATGGCCGAATGGTAAAAAGAGAAGAGAAGAAAAAGAAATACAATTTCTTTTTACCACAATATTGTTGAAATTAAAACTGTTTCATTTAAAATGTGCTCTAGTTTTATGTATTGTTTAGTGCTGAGCAATTAACACTGAATGTTTGAATGTGTAAAATCCAAAAGAAACTGTGTTCAAAAGACCCTAATGCAGCTTGTGTGTTTATCTCCCAAAAAAACTGATAATTTTACTCCCTCCGCCCTCTCTCCCTCTCACATAAACGAAACAAGTGTACTTACTATTATAATAGCTGAAAATCGTGTTACAAAACTCTCAAACAGTAAATATATATTGCAATTTCTCAAAAAAATATAAACATTGCGCTAGCACGTTTGCCTCCTATTCAAATTTCAAATGGAGAATTGACAATCTGCATCTATTATGAGCGTGATGTTTTGATAGTAAAATTCTGCAGTGACAATAACATGCTAGTTTTATTGTAGCACACAGGGAGCGTGAGATATGAGATAAGAAGAGAGCAAACACTACATCACATCTCTATGCATTAATAGTGTGTGTTTAAAATGATGTCGCAGATAGTTCTAACTGAATGGCTGTCATTGCTTGTAGTAGAAAGGCCGAGTATACAAACTTCTTAATTTTTTTGTTGCCTGTGGTGTGGTCTTGTGGCCGTGTGGGAGAATTGCATTTTGAGTTATCATCACTATCATTGTGTCGCCAGTACTTACGTACTTATATGAAGTTTTTGTACTTTTTTTGGTGTGATTTACCCTGATGTCCATTTGGACTGCGCTGCGTACTTATGTGTTTGTTCTCATGGCTCACGTAGAGAGAGAGGGAGCACAGATTAAATTTACAATCAGTAACGTTTCGTTTCAACTCAGTTGTTAGTCATCAACATCAACTATCATCAGCATCGAGATCATTTAGTGTGTGTTTGTGTGTGTAGTAGGGATACTACGTTACAACGCTAGTGTTGAAGAGGCGTTTCGATTGATTGCAAACTGTGTGTGGAAGACAAGTAAGTTAAAGCTTTGGCGATTGTAACACTTTTTTTTCAATGTATTCTACTGCAATGTAAAAATGGAAACTAAGTCAGTGCGCATACTGCTCACATTATTGAAGTCACAATGAAGTCAGTTTACCTCTCCATTGTTACTTATCATAATTATCTTGAGTTAGCGCACAAGATTTGTCACCACCACACGCTCACGTATAGAGGATAAAGGCAAATCTCAGTCACTATTTGAGAACAACAAAGCCCCAAACAAAACCAAATAAATAATACATACATTGTGGTAAACATGTAACATAGAAATTGTTACAAATTCAGAATAGAAAAAAGAAACAGTAGTACATTTATTTAGGGAGTATCACATAAAATAGCATAAGGATTTTAGGGGTAAAGTATAATCCTGACGATGGTAATGGTATGTGTGTGTGTGTGTGAGTGCATGAAATAAAACGTATATAATATTCATATGACTATGACGAAGCAAAGTGGCAGACAGGCTTGCAAAAATCACTGAAGGAAGCAATAATACCATTTCAGTTTTCAAGTGACTGTCTGTGAGAGCATACATATCACTCGTCACCACGACGAAACTTTGCGATTTAAGCAGTGTATATACGTTATACGTGATGTAGTAAAAACAGTATTCTCAATTGAGTAGGCACTACTCACCCCATTGTAAGCTAACTTTGCAATAGTTACACTCTACCAAAGTCTTTTTTAGTCAAACGTAGAGGTCTGAAGGAACATCAAACATTATCATTTATCATCATCATACTGTACCCAGGTGTGAAGCCCTGAAAACTGGTTACTGGTTTCTTGTATTGATTTTTAAGTGTGCAGCAATAGTTACCTAGTTTTTACTTGCACCACCAACCTCCATTGTTGACGATGTGAGACTACATTTACAGTATATAGGAATGTATTCAGGGGTTGGCTCTCGTTGCAACAATTACTTGAAGCATTAAAATATACATATATTCCTTTCAGTGTTAGTCTTTCCGTTGGTTACACTTTTGTTCTATAGCTTTAATGTTTGTAGAAGCAGTTTACTCAAAGGAATTATTTAGTGGAGTATTCTAGTTGTGTATTGTTGAAAAGTTGAAGGGGCATGCGTAATAACGTCGTTGTTTTTTAAAACATACGAATTTGGTATCGAGTTATCGACGTAAATGTTTTGAAAATTTGGAAAAACGGTTTAGTTTTGTAATCAATTCCATTTCAAAATCTGTGAGTGATACAAGTTTACTTTGTATATATTTTAAATATACTAAACACTTTTTGTGTGGCAAAAATACCATCGAATTGAGGTAAGGCATGAATATAAGAAAATTAAAGATGGAACAACTACGCTTGTAAAATGTTGTGCTTTGTATTTCGTTAGCTTATGTGTGTGTGTTTAGTTTGATATGTTTAAAAAGTACAGCATAAGGAAGTTAATAATTGGGCGATGGGTTGAGCCAACAAAAGGCAGGAAGTTGCATGCTATTAGAGTGTCAAAGTATGCAGAAACAAATACTGATCACTAAAGATAATAACACTTTTTGGTGGGTTAGCACGTTTTTCCTTTGAACTTGATTTTATAAGTACTTGCATCTTAAAGTTTTGCCGACAACACAGGAGTTTATTCGTGTGGCTAATTAGCATTAGGTATTATAATTATGCTGCAATTGAAAATCTAGACACACCTTAGAGATCAAGTCCAGAGGGTGAGAAATGTGAGTTAAAGAATAATGCAAATAACGTTGCTCAGATTTACTGGCAGACACTAATCCATTCATGTATTACTTATCAGATATTCAGTTTTTAATGGAGAAAAAATGTTAAATTTTTTTTGTGAATTGAGTTGGTAATATAAAAGTGTTAGTATATTTTAAGCATTATGTTATCAACGTTTGTCATCTAAACAGGAGCTGGTAACAGCACTGATGAGCAAACGATATTGATAATTAAGGCTTATCCATTAAAATCAACTCTGAGTATATGAAACCTTCTTCAATATAAGTTTTTTTATTGAATACTGCGTTAAAACTTGAAGTTGTCTGCAACCTTGCTCAATAGCTAGTTTTATGTTTAAACCAAGTAATTTAATATATGATATGTATTTATTGCATCAGCATGTATAATATTTGGTTGGCAGAAAAATCTATGCTGACGTGTATTTACTTACTGATTTGCGCCTACTTTTGTTACTCCCTTACATTTAAAAAAATAAACTTTACTAATTTTATAGGTAAAAGTAAATATGAATTCTTTACTTTGTAGTTCTGCAACACATTTAAGCCAATTTATCATCTAAAAATTCGTAACGCAAGCATATGAATTCAGTTTTTAGCATAAATAGAGAACTATTTGTTTCAAGCAATTGTGTTTGTAGACGGCATAGAGTATACACACATATATATCTATATGAAGACGTAGTTTACAGCAAATGATTATAAATTTAATCATCTGAATATTCCATTCCTTAACTAGAAGTTCAATACTTACAATTGAAATCGTAATAATTGCAATTGCTGCTTCAGTTTTGCTTTTAGAATCGAATCGAAATAACTGTAATAAAATTATCGCTTGACATGTTCCTCAAAATTGCGCAGTTCTAGGGATACTTCAATCTGTGAATTATAGCAGCATAATTAATCTGTCAGCCATAGTGATATTTCCATTCTACCTTTATTCAGAATACTGTAAAAATGAATGCATAACTCCAAAAAGAAAGTTGCTGCAATGCCATTAAAAAGCTGTATTATTTTATTGTACAGTGTGCCTATTACATTGACAAAACACATGCAAAGTATTTTAGTGCATTACCTGTTTTTACTTTGCTTCGTGTCGTCACGAAAGGTTGAGTGAGCAAGTGTGTCATTTACAATAAATGTGATGGCAGCTCATAATATTCTCCATATATAACATAACACACCATCGAGATCTTAGAGGCATTAGAAAGAGCTAAAGCATGTCTAAAAATATGTATATCCTTCCAATTTCTTTTTCATGTAAATAAATTGAGAAAGTAAGCTTTGAAAACATAGTTTGGCATTTGCAAAACTGATGATTTTCGTGTGCACGATTATATAAGTACTCTGTCGGAAAAGGATTTTTATAAACTTCAAGGTAGCCGCAGAAGCATGTTTACGTATTTTTATATTTTTGTAGGATGTCATCATCAAGTAGAGTAGAAACAAGATGTGATGCAAAGTTTAGTTTTGTAAGCAATAAAATAATAGTATTGTACGTAAAATAGATTTCAAGGATTCCGTAAGCTTCCATTTTTCATTTACCCCAAACAAGAGGAACTTTGTCATATGGAGTCATTATTTTTCCAAGGTTGTGGAGTAACGGTCGATAATCATGTTGATTTTGGGTTTGTTTACACATGCTTGACTTTTCTTTGGTTGTGTCAAGCTTTGTTGGAGACGTACAGTCACATTAATTATGATATTCACACCAAAGTTTCCAGATTTTGATTCGGAGTAACAGCTTTTAGGTCAAGGACTATTCTTTTCTATGTACTTTTCTATGGATTAACTGAAGCATAAACATAAGTATGGTTTATCTCGTAATGCAATCGAGACTAGTAGAATTCCCTTAGACAATTTTTTATGGACCTTTTCTATATTTCTATAGGTATGTCACGTGCACAGCTTGTATGACATGATAGGATCCAAGCAAATACAAATAGGGTTATTGCAAAATTATCTCATACGAATTAACTAGTTATGTAACGAATAATGAGTCAAGGGAATATCTACTTTCACTAAATCAAATCATGTTTTATAGGTAAACGAAAATGTAGCTTTACTTTTATCTCAAAAAAATGTGGTGGATTAAGGATGTCACCCATCGTCGAAGTGTGGTATGTTATTGTTAAATGCAACTCGTGTGTGATACAAATTATCGACCAATATTTTTGGTGAGATGAGCATTGATACGTAGTAGAACAAATATATTGTATATATTATGCATAACTTGACTTCTGTCGGTAACTTTTGATGAATTCTGAGCCATAGGGCCGACATGAATCACATTTTCTCATCAATTTTTTTATTCATTATTGGTAATAAGGTACAACATACCAACGTTATTTTTTTTGCCAATGCCAATGCCCGTATTACAATTGCCACCTTTTCCATAGAGAGTTCTAGTCCTCAATTCTCTATCAAATATGAATATAGAATTCATTTTATTTGCACGCCAAATTCACTGGGAATTATTGACATTTCATAGGTATTCTTCTCTCTGCATTGCACATTCATTATTCAAGAGGTGGATTTTATTTGGTTATTGTTTGGAATTAGAATTACATATGAGACTTGACTTTGACACATGACGAGCATGAATTCCATGCACGTAGCATATTTGGGGTTTATGTAACCTCTCTTACCTTATAATGAGAAATATTTCATGATGCTCTAGTATAACGCTTTCGGTTGTCAGTAGGATTTTTTTGCATTAAAAAGGCCCCTTGTTTGGTTCCATGTCCTTACTCTTTCAAATAAGTAACTTTTCCTTACCTTTTGCTACCTCACAAAAGCTACTTGTAATCACTCTCAGTAAATGAGAAAGCAAAGTAACATACCGAGGAAAGGGAAGTGAATTCCAGCGAATTTATTGCATCAGAATGGTTAAATTTGTGCATTACACAGTTTCGTCTTCACCCGGAACCCGGAGACTAATTAAAATTTGAAATGGGAAGACTTTTCTTTGCTTGATTGTATAAATTGAAGTTTGTTTTACATGACAAAGTTACTTCATTAATTAAAATTATAATAGGAGGTATTAAAAGCTTTCAAAATGGCGAAACTAAAGAGGCTTCCGCTGAAGCTTTTGGTAGGAGTTGTTGAATACCGTATAAGGGCTGACAAAACATCTCTATAATTCCAATTTCAAGTTAAAAATCTAAAATTGTAACTCCGTTTTCTTCCTGAACGGTCACAAAGTCATGTCTAAATTTGTTACATTTTTAAAGGTGACCTGCAAGGTAAAAGAGATTTTGTGAGACGACACGGAAAGGATTTTTCAAATATTTGTACAAATATGCATAAAGTTATGTCAGTCCTAAATGTCGGATATGGGATTGAGGCATACGTAGTTGTTTTTTTCAAAGTACATCCTCAAGAGTATATGTGAGGATTTCCTCAAGATGTGTTTATTGCGAATTTTTACATAAGAAAAACGAACGGTTATTAATGTTTTAAGGAAAAGGACACTCATAACTAAATGCATTTCACATTTCAACGAATGGTTTTTTCAACGCAAAACACTTAAATTTACAAAAATTTTGATTACTGGCTTACTTTGTTTTATTAGGAGCTGTAACCAATGATGTCTTCTTAGAAGGAACGTGTAAACCCTCAACTCCTCAGGGATGTCGGATATTTTTCAATCAGCTTGAAGAAACCCATGTGCTATTAAAAACTGCGACAAATATTACCTAGTTGAGCAGTAAAAATGACATTACGTTCATGTTTTTGAGCGACTTTCCCCCTTGTGTATAAATAGCCAAATTTGTGTCTCCTCATATGAAGAAAAAGAATAATAAAAGCTCATCATCACCATAGCTAAATGATACCAGATGGTTTGTTCATGGGACGAAATCTCTAATTTTGCAACAACGACCCCCAAAAGACGTTTTCATATTTACGTTTTACGTTTGCTAGCAGCCCCAACATCCCAGGCTGCAAGTTGACTCACCCAAGTCCGTAAGTAGCAAGTCAGCTTTGTTCCTTTTCTCTAATATGACATGAGTAGAAGAGATGATATGGCAGAAAAGTGAAAAATTCACTCACGCATAGTCAGTCAGTCTGCCCTGCGTATGAAAAGGAGAGGAGAGAAGTAAAGAGCCAACCCGAATAGAAGAAGATAAGATACTCTATCCAGAAGCAAAGCGAAGCTCACTAGCATTCAACATATGAGCTCCAAGCAGCTCTGCCACCATATATCATTCGCAAAAAATCAACTAGACCAATCATTCTGTTGGTGATCGGCACGTCGGCTGTTGACGCAGGAGAGAGAGCAGCGAAGAAGCAAAAAATCATTTCAGCAACTGCATCACTTGTCCATTTACACATCAAAAGCAGATACTCCAGGAGGTGTTAATCCCGTAGATTTTCACTATTTGCAATCTTGCCTCCTACGTATTTTCGAGAAAAAGTTCGTCATCTTAATTAATTTTTTGCAACTTGACGTCTTATTGCGATAATAAGGAAAAACTGTTGCTGACATCAGTAAAATTGTCAAAAGTAGGGGTTTATTGATGGGGGAAGAGAAATCAAGGAAGGGCCATCAATGGATCATTTTTGAGATTTTCTAGGATACAACAAGCAATTCGGAGACGTCGTCGAGATTCCCTACTGCTTCGTGACCCATTTTAACCCTCTATATAAACGTTTTGACAAGAAACTCAGTCCAGTGCAGTGGACTGTAGTGTAGTATTTGGAACAGTTGGAGTTGGCCTTGGCTGTGACATTTTTTTGTGCTCCAAATAGTTATAATCTTCTGTCGGGATGAATTCTATTCGGAAATGGTTGTATAAACCTAAGGTAAGAATACTTCATGAATCCTACTTAGCTTAATACATATTACTCTGCTGTCTCAATTGGTATGGCAGAGAGTATAGAATACGTTATGCTAATGAATGTGGCTTAGGTCATTGCTGTAATTGCTTTTTCTTGCTGAACTTTCAGCTAAATGTTAGAAACGCTTGAGTACTCGGCGCCACTATTTTCTACACTGTCTACTCCCACTTCTCTTTGATTTGTCGTGCTTTAAGCTGAATATTAAGTGTTAGGCGTTTTGTTAGCACATTTTTCAAATAGGCATTTAAGAAATCTGTACAAAGGACAATATTATTATGAGTGTAGACCATGTTCTCGATAGTAATTTCTCGCTTCATAAAATCCACATGAGCACTGGAGCAAAACTTAGCTCAATACTCGGTTACAGTTTACTTTACTACAGTTAATATCAGTAGAATTTCCTTTTTAATTTCAAGAAGTTTAATAATGCAGCAGTAAATGTCCCCTTTTATGTGCATGCATAAATATTTATAAATTTTCGCAGTAAAGGAACATCCTTCATGTTACACTTGACTTGATTACAATATTCGATTCCCTTCGTGTTATTCTTTGTTGAATAACAAATGGACATCGTAATGGAATCTGTTTTGATGTCCTACCATAAACTCTTTTAGTTCAATATGATTTAGTCATTTAGAGACTACGTGCAAAATACACAGCTCAAAGAGATCACACAGATATATCATGTGCCATTTATGTATTTGTACAGATTCAAGTCTTCAGGTGAAATTTCACTGTCAAGACCTTATAGATAGGTTTATGGGCAAGTTATTAAAAACCCAAAATAGTATTTTGGTATAGTACGCATTAGTCAGAATGCCAGTCACATGAAATGCCCATCACATCACTTACTTGATTCCTCCTGTCATAAAAACCACTTATTTAAATTGCAAATTTTACTCCTATAAACTGTAAGCTAGTGTTTTGAAATCCAAATCTTCTATTTTGTCGCACAATACGTGTCATGTAAAAGCAGCTCTGTCAGCAACGTACTTGTCGGCAAGAATTTCACACATTATGCATATGTACGGATGAACTCACTCACTGCATGTCTACATATTTATGATTTTCTCAACTGCAAAGAGAGGAAATCGTTTCAAGTGACGTGTTTCGGGGGTATGTGTACATGACTGTAAGTGATTTTGGATGCACAAAACACAAGTGAGTGAACTCACAAAAAGAAAACTCTATACTAGGTGGTAACCGATATTGACTCAACCAAGATTCGGAGCTTAAGTGACAGCGTTGCAAACACAAGTTTTTATGCTTCTATTTCTAGTGCAAAATCCTTTATATATGTGTTTGGTATGGAAGCTTATTTCCTCGGAGCAAGTAAAAAGTAATCGGTGTAAAAAAAATGAAGAAAGGCATTAAAAATTATAGCTTGACTTTAAGTAAAAAATAAGTACATGTACATAAACTACTTATATGGGTTCTATAGCATCATTTTTAATATGCTTCCTCTCAGAATATCAACTTTTCAAAATTGAATCCCAAGTTTCCCCATTGACATGTATTGAATGTAGAATTTGAGGAAGAAGTGATAAGTAAATTAAACTCCAATCATATCATATCATATTTATATTATATATTAGACATGTATCTATATGTACAGGATATCAGCGTAGATAGTGCATTATAATATACACATGATACAAATATACAATACACTGGCATCGATTTGTCATGATGAGCACCTTCAACCTTGTCGCTGATATTAGTAGTCCCAGTGGTGTACTTTACTGTAATGATGAATATAGGGAGCAACAGGCGGATTAAAAATTACTTCACTACTAGATTACGTAGATAGACAGCTTGTTAGCTCCCATCTCACTAGTAAACAGAAGTGGTCATGCAATGAACTGCGTGTTGTTCACAGCAATTCAGGGCTCATATATATATATGAGTGTAATTCACAAGAAGATAGTAAATTGTAATGTATGAACGGTTAGCCTTGTACAGCTACATATTACATTTATCAGTCGTCCTTTGTTTCCCAGAATGCACTCATTACATTACATTACATTACTGTCTATAGTTATTAGTTATCGTGGATGGATCCCCACCATCATCATCCTTCTTCTACTAATATCATATCGTCGACATAGTTGATAGTTGTTAGATGCTTTAGCGTAACTTGAGTAAGGGAGACAAAGGACGGGGACGGGAAACACTTCCACTGATGATGAGTAGTATTCAGTCTAACAGTTAGTGCTGTTTACTCTCTCCTCTCGTCGTTTTTCCAGCTCAACTCCTGTCAACTTAGAGTAATATTTAGTACGTGCGTACGATAAAGAAGATACGAAACACGAGGGTGATAGGTGGCCTAGCTAATAAACTAGTTTAAATATATATGTATATAAATATATATTATAATAAAATGTCAGCTCCAATATGTTTGCTTGTGCAGTTCCTAGAGTTTGTGCTATATATCTTGTATATATGTTGCGTTGGGAATGACCTGCAGTAATGCGACTAAGTTGGCGACATGGAAACATGAAGTAAATTAAAGGGCATCCCATAAACTGAAGCATAATTTGTTATCTGATTGCCCATTTGTAAGTGATCCACATTCCTATATAGTTATTGTCAACTGTGTGTGAGTGTTACACAAATGTTTATACTTGCCAACACTATTCCAGCCTTCATTTAAGGAAACTCATTTCTCACTGTGACTGTAAATAAGTATGGTAGTATCTGCTGCGTAAGCATGTGAAAAAAATGTGAATTTTATGTCATTTTGTGGTACTTGTTTTTGCAAAAGTCGTTGTAATAGGACAGGACATGGTACGTTAGTGATTCTATTTGTCATTAGTGCAACTCAAAATAGCTTTTTTTATTTCTTGCTTCTCATAATTTGTAGAGAGAATGCTTCCTCCAGCAAACCATGTGGTCATCTTACTAGCATCTAACTTTATTATAAAAAGGTAATACCTAAATGTCTGAAGTTACATGACGGAAGAAGATAATACCATATGCCTGTGTCTGTCCTAATTTTTCAGTTGGCTAAGCATAACTGACTCTTAATGCATTTTATTGCAACTCCATGTTTTATGATTCATCCATAATACCACTACACTCCGTTACTTTGCTTGCTAGACAGACGACGCCATAATTATGGATGTTACATATGCACTGTTACATTCTTTCGTAAAAGGGCGAAAGACAAGCAAAAAGCTTAATTTGGCTTGATTGTACGCTAATTCAAGTATGATATTATAAGACAGAGCTAACGAACCTAGGTCATGTCCATTACATTTGTAGGTCACTTGTTTTCAAAGTGCGCAACGGTCAAGTGGTGTGTGCATGAGAACGCTTTTGATGAATACTATACTGTTGTTGTAATATTGCATGGTTTGCCCTCAATGGTTTGATTTATTTCTCGTCAAACTTTAACAACGCAATGGAACAAGTAGTATGAATAGGTTCGTAGTGATCATTTGAACGTAATTGCTTTATTTATTTAAATGGTATTTATGCCATGTCTGAATATTTACACGAATATTTGCAATTCCAAAATAAATAACTTTTGATTCTATCTATCGACGCAATTTTCAAATGCAGCTTTAGTAAACGTTGTGGAAACAAACAATAAGAGAACAAATATGCTTGAATTCTGTGCAGATTTAGGCATTATTACGTTTCATTATTCTTTAGTTGTTTCCTGATATGATAACTGATTAGATGTATAAAGGCGAATGATCTCGTAATGGAAGGTGAAAGGTATTATTATAAAAGATTTTATGTGATAGCAGGCTATTAGTACTGAAAATGAGGCTTCGTAATTTTTCCTTTTCCCATCGTTGACACTTAAACTATTATTGTACGTGATCTGTGAACAGAATCAAGGCTTAGTAAAGCTTCATAATCTTGCTAGGAATGGGAAGTTAAAAAGACAAGGACCGTAAAATTATTAATAGCATTTTAATGTGCTTTCATATCTATTAAAGTGAGCAAATAATTATGCTCCACATAGATTATTTATTAGGGTATCCAATATTCAGTGTGTGTACTGTACGTAGTAATATACGAATTGGGATTTTTCAATGAAGTATGTAGGGTAACTAAAGATCCAGTTTTTTCATGAAACATTTTCCGTCAAAGTTTGTATGTTCAATTATTTCATTCAACACACAAAACATGGCAAGGACAACAAAGCCAGAGTAGTAGATGGATTTGTTACTATATAATGTCTAAATTACGCATATTTAAATAATAACGAGAGCTGAGAAATAGTAATGTCATGACTTGACCTTTATGAGAGTTGACTGCGATAGGTTAAATGTGTATGAAATAATATAAAGGAATAATACAAAGTTCGTGCTCATGTTCTAAGCTCTATATCTATTGTTACAAAGCAAAATAGTTCCAAAACATTATTTTGAACTTTCATTTACAAGTTTAAAAGTGTCTCTATTTCCTTAGTGAGTTTTTGCTATCTAAGATTTATCTCGTTTTCATTCATTTTGATCTTCGTTGTGATCAGTTTGATTCAAATATTATTGGCTCACAAAAACGTTTGACAAAATTTGTTTTACAATTTAAGCTAACTTTCTCTTTTTTGTTCTGTGAATGAACATCACATCAAACAACTATCATACAACTTTGCAAAATCAAGCATATCATTGCTCTGCATGCATTTAGCCTTTCAACACAGAGTTATGGGAAGCATTATGGTTTTCACATCATTGATCAGTAGCACAAGCTCATAGAAGGAAGTTTCGAGTAGAAACTATATGAACGCTAACTTGCTCTCTTTATGTCAGTTTGCTTGACGATTTAGTATTATACGGTAGCTTGAGCACGGTTATGTTTCACATCCCCCCATCATTCTATTTTAAATGTAGTGGTGTCAGTTCTTGACAAACCTTTTGCACTGTACAAGTAATCCATACCATTTGTCAGTTTGTTACTAATGACGAGTTGAAATTAACGGTGTTTATTAATGAATTCCTGTATTTTAAGAAAGGAGGATGCGAATTAAAAACTCTCATTATCATTTAGATTGTAGTCATCATTTGCCGCATTTTCCAAAGGTATTATCACTGAGTTGGGAGTTGTTATAAACATCTCTCTCCTTGTTTGCTTTGCTTGCTAATGTTTATGTATTGGAAATATTCCATTTAGTCAGCTTCCAATTAGTGACTCATAATAGGTAGTGACAACATTTGTTGGATGAGTGAGCAAAGGAACGGTTCTCCAACGCTTTCCTGTATTCCCAGGTTATTACCCAAATTGAGTTAAAAGATTGAAGCAAGGTAGAGATGAGAGGAAGGTTAGGCTTGTCATATAATTAGGCCTATAGTTTACTTTTACACACTTTATCTATCACAGCGACTGATGATGCGAGAACGAGCACAACAAGTAGGCCGCCTACAAAGCTAGTGCTATATTATTAGTTGGTTACGTATCGGGTAGATTATTAAACGAACACACAGGAGCAACACTATTTTTTGACGTGGCAAAAAAATTATGTTCATGCACAGCAGTGCCAGTAGCTCACCTCAATTTGTGAGAAGCTGCTTTTACCTTTCCATCCATTCTTCTTTATTAGTTAGATAGATTATAATTGTTAGTGCTGTGCTACTGCCATTCACTGACATTAGATCGATGTCATAGGACTCGGCCCACATAAACAGAAAAGTTCATTATTTCATCTGTTTTATATAATAGTGGCAATTTGAAAATAGAAGGATAATGACAACCCCATGTGTGTGGGACGTTGCTACCACTAAATTGTTTATTAGAGTAAAATATTGTAGCAGATTTTTAATTGAGGAAGTCAAATTAGTTCCATATTGTAGGAAATAGGAAACATCATTAAAATATTCTGGCGTCGAAACCCCTCGAGTTTGACTTAAGCTTTTCTCGATCATGTTGTTTTTTTCACGGAAATCTTGCAGTGTAAAGAATATATAGTGGCTTGTATATTACTACATGCAGCATGTTTAGACTCAAGAACCCCAGAGCCCAGAGATCGATAAATACCATCCAAGAACTAGATGTTCAATCACCCATGTTGCTTATTAACGAAGCTCATCTTAGAAATGAGACTGCAAAATTAGCATTTTATCATAAAAGTTTAATGACCGACTACGAGATGAAGTGGGTTTTCAAATTAAACATCATACTGCGATGGTGGTGATAATGGAAATGAGAAATTAGGACGGCTATGCTAAAGAGTAACGTGTCTTGAGGTTTGTTTATTAGAAGTTTAAACTTTTGCGTGCCCCTACAAAACTATTATGTAGAAACTTATGCACGCACGTTAATTTCACGCCTTTCCGCATTTCAATACATTGAAAATATCCTCACCCAGTGTCGTATTGTTAAATGTACACTGTTGTTTTTTGGAAGCTGCTAAGTTACCTTATTTAATAATATGTTTATATCTCTGTACCGTACCTGTTGATCACATGCTCAGATCTGACATTTCAAAACAAGAGTTGAATTGAAGTTAAGTTGAGGATGATGGCCGTCATCAACCTCAACGGGTGTGCTAAACCGTGAAACGTTTCGAGTGTCATGGAAAATTCATTCATTGGCTCACTCTCGGAGCGGAGTTAATGGAGGCTAATCATATTGCCATTTATTCACGTCGTCCTTGCTTGAAATGCTACACGACTGATAAATGAGTCCTTCTTCAACTGGATGGTAGTAATTCTATTCTTCCTTCGATGAAAGGATTGCTTGTTAGAAGGCTAAATAGCATTTTTGTTATTCACAATTGACCTGGAAGCACTCCGTGTAATATGAATACGTACGTGATTACGTGAACAATTAATTTGAAGGAAGGTCATGTCACGACGATTAAATTTAAGGACTATGTTTCTAATAATGAAATATGTGAATGTTACTGAGTATACTCTGTCTCATATATGATATAATGATCAATGGAAATAGTCTTACATGGAATTTCCCCGGAAACACATGATTAATTAATTTTCTATATAACACCAAAAATAGAATAACTAATAGAAAGAGTAAACAGATTTAGAACGTTTTTGGAACAAAACAAAATTTGTTTATTAAATCAGTGTTTTTGTCGCTTGCAAATTAGCTTTCTATTGGACTTAACAACCTGCTCTCGGTTGGAAAGTTGAGACGTTTTAGTTTGGCTTGGGATGAAAAAATAGCAGCGGTTTATACTTGGACAATTCGATGACAGCGAGTGTAACAGCCGGTATTGTATCTTGTCAAGGCTTTATCAAAGATTTGTTTGAAAATTAGAGCTGAAGGCTGTTCAGATTAACCCATCACTTCAGGAGAAAGCAAACAGTATAGATTATTTATACCGTCTAAATTGACTTTATACTCTTGCTTGGTAGGCCCTCAAGGCCAATCTTGACGCTAACAGTTTCTTCAAACCATTTCCGCCTTTCAGTGAAAAGCTACTTTAGCTCTATTTACAATTAGAATACTAATTGCCTGTCAGTTGAACAACAGAAGGGGGCCACATGGTGTGTATAATGCTTCTTTATAAATGGAACTGATTTAACGTTATTAGGAGAAGATAGCTCTACATTTCTTTACTCCAGCCTTAAGTTCTAATTAATTATTATTATGTCGATTCCTGTCTTTTTGTACTTTACCACATATTAACTGTCTGTTGATAATGTATTAGGACAAAGAAGTTGGACTTTTTCTATTGTGAAAACACTTTGTTTATTGTATTCATCTAATAATGGACAGGAAGATCAGGAAGTTTCAAGGAAAGCATTTACAATTTAAGTGAAACGGAAGTAGTAATGGAAAAAATTTCAAGTGAAGAAAGGATATGTTGAGACACACAACAAGCAGTATGTGTCATTATTCTGCGCAACTAATTTCTTTCCCATTGATTTTTCTATTTCGGTTCATAAATCCTTTACACCTACTCAAAAAATATAAGAGTTTGACGATGGAGCTTTAAGGATGTTGTAGAAAAGGATTATATTCAATAGCTGAATGTCTCCTTTTACCCCATATTCAGTAGAATGATTGCAGTGTAAATTTATTTAAAATGATTGGTTAAGTAATTTCAGTGCTCAAAACGACGGAGTCTACATTAATATCTGTAACATGTACATAGTGTCGAACTTAATGGACGTCGCTAGCGCTAAAACAATCCTTTTATGGAAAATTATGAACTGGTTAGGTAACTCCCACACGAAATTTGATATT
>JAANSM010001537.1:0-18153 GCA_036850725.1 Orchesella villosa
AAGCATTTCTCATTCCTCCTCTCCCAAGAAGCAAAACCTTTCACTTTATCAGATTGAGTAAGATTCTGTGATCACTATACATATTCATGCTCAATGCTCTGTACAAGACAATGACCTTACCTCATTCTTGTTTCTCCATCGTGTTTGCCTGTATACATTGTGGTCTACCATAGCAGTCAACCACTTCCAAATCAAACACTGCTGTGTTGTAAGATTAATCAACCCTGAAATCTAATCGCCGCAGGTTTTTAGAAGGAAGGCAAGACAAAAAACAGATAGTAGAGGAAAGAACAGAAGTGAAAACATGTGGCTGTTGTTAGTTGTTACTGCAGATGTAAATGTTATTGATTGCCACCAGCTTTGTGTTAAGCTCTTTTAGCGTACGTGTACAGGACAGCTCAGAAATGACCAATCAGTGGACTTTGCCCTCTTATATTTACATTAAACACACGGCATACTAAAAGCGTGAGATCTGACCAAGTGTGCCACGCCACGCCAAACTTTACCATATGGATTTGGTTGGCGTAACTTCTTTATCACTAATTCTGATCATGCAATTTGCCAAAAGCAGGAAGAGAAAGGGCTAAAAATATCCTGACCACCAAGTATCAAGGAAACGAACGTACACATAAATATTTCAGTGGAATAGATAATAAAATACTTAGCAGGGGGGTACCTTCACGTGGTGAGCATCTACTTGGGAGCGACGTGAGAGTCGTGTAAGTCTTTTGGTGTGGCAAAATGCGCATAGTTTTTGTGCTCCTTGCTACACTTCTGCCAAATGACTCATAATCCTTGTGGTAATTTTTTTTGTGCTTTTACTATAAGCCTTATACTTTTCTTCCATTTCTTCTTCCCTAATGGTGATGTGATATCTTTTGAGGAAGAACGTTTCGCACTTTGCCTGCGTTGAATAAAACGCGTTTTAGGTTTAGAGGGAGATAATAGAGCAGGTATGAAGCTGAGACTCCTAGTTTCACTAACATATTATGAATGTAGAAAAAAACTTCGTGCTTCTTATAAATTCTGTGTCACACGCATTTCTCCAAAATATCTTCTCTGACGATGGAGTAGGTCAACTCCTACATCAAATTTCAGCTATTATTAGCATCAATATAGAAACTAATTCATGGAAAAGGAAAGTCTATATGTTTGTGGATGAAAGAGTCAGCTACATGCTGTTTGGGGCAAGTTGGAATTACTCAAGCCCGTTTCATGTTGAAATTGATGAAAAGTGCGATTAAGGGCGTTGAAAGAACTGCTTCTGTTTGCAATGTTGAATCCTACCGTGTCGGCCGACATATATATAATGTGTGAAGTTAATTTGCATTCGAATTTAAAAGGTTGTACTTGCATCCTGCATTCATAATCTGCCAGCATTCTACCCAAGATTGGATCCCTGCTGTGTTTGTTTTGCTAAAAATACTCGAAAGTTATTGGCCTTCACCCGTCATTTAAACACACATGCACTTATATATTCGTTGGGCGAGGTGGGTGTGGATGTTTTTTCCTTAGGAGAGAACTCGTAGAAATTTAGATAAACCTCTCCCTTTTGTACCAAAGGACACGACATGCAGATATATTTTTTGCAATTACATCAGGCAATAAAATATATTTTTCATGTAATATAATGCCATTAAGCATTTATATATTCATGTAATTTCAGTATGTGCATATCCAACTGAGTGCAAAAACCCATCACATCAATACTAACATTTTCGCTAATGGTGGGGGTGGGAAGGGAGAACGTCAACTTCTTCCGGTCCAATTTGATGAAAAATCTTCGTTTTTCACCTAAAAACGCTGAAAGGAAAATTAGGTTAAGGCTGCCCAAACAAAATGAGAAGAGTCTATATACCCAAAGTTCATGTTGTATTTATGAAATTAGTTTTGAGTGGAAAATCTGTCAGAATAAGAATAGCACACATACAATCCATTCAGCCACTTAGTTATGTATGTATATAGGCTATAAAGGGAAAAAGCAGGTAGCTCGTAACATTACTCTTCCATATCAATTTAGATTTTGATACTTACTCCTTCACGTGCAGAGCTTCTATGCTGTGGGCTTGCTTGCTGTGTTAGAGAAGGTCGAATTTATTGATGTAACAAAAGCACGAGAAACTGGTGTGCATTCACTGGGAACATTATCGCACGATATGAAAAAAGGAAAATTGTTATTGTGAATTGAACATACTTTTTTTACCAGAGCAAGATGTCCCAAAATTAAATACTTTATGTTATGTCCAGCACGCAATAATACAACATGTACCAAAAATTTTGTATACACCCTTAGTACCTTTACCCTATTCTAAAATTGTATTTTTTTAAAGATCACACCTTCCCTTTACAACACGGTCAAGTCATAAAACTGCTTCATTTATACGTAAATATGACAAGTTTTGAGGAATTTTTCGGAAGGAAAACGAGCATGTTTTGTGATTATAGTCAGTTTTCTATTTCCCAAAAGTATCTTACACACTGTTTAATACAAACATGGAGGATTTTTTATGGAACGCTAAAGGTCTTTCTAGTAAATAATGAGGTGGTGAAAGAATCAGTTTGGTCAAGTGGAGCAAAGCATTTTTTTCACACTCACAACAACACAGCCAATCCCTTCCTTTTTTTAAGGGAAAGTAGAGAAAGGGAGGGAAGAACGGAGGAAGTGGAATATGGCATTGAGATTTGAAAGTGCTTCTCCTTACTTCGGCATTCATGGCAGTTTTATATTACCCATGTATATTTAACAAAGGGGCAACATTACACGCATTCCCTTGCTGCTCCTTCCATCTTCTTCATTGGCTTTTAAGATTGGATGAAAAAGAAGCATCAATTGCAACGCAACACAGAGGTCATACACTTACACTCACAAACATATGGCAAGAGCACTAGAGGAGCCAAGTAAAATTGAAGGATCTACTACACATTACGTACACGTTTCCTGTATAATAGCATATTATATTATGGAGGATGCTGATATGCTATAGTGTTGCCCTATACATGAAAAGGGTCTGTTGTTCCTGTAAAGTGTTGGAGTTTTTAAGGATAATGATATCAAGGGGCAAAAAAAGGGGAAAATTCGGTGCAGCATGCATATGGCCTTTTGCCTTCCGTGATAGCATAGACCTTTCTCCTTTCATTCCTTTTATTTTTTTAGACTTGACTGGACTTGGGGAGTCATAAGAGGAATATTGTCAGCAGATAACGTGGCCATTCAAGTCAGATTGTATTTTGATAACTTGCAGAAAAAAACCTGGAAAGCGTACATTTGTTCATTTTGCTACGTTAAAAATGCCCATTTCACATTCCATATTCCATGAATGTGTAAGAATTACGAATGTACATAATGTATAATATCAAAAAACACATTTTGTAGGTCCCTATGACCATGCCGTATGCTCAGCACAACTTTACATTTACAGCCATGGGATATGATAACTATTGCTTTTGCGAGAAAGGATATTTTTCGGTTATAATATCAAGGAAAAAGGGAAGAGAAAAGAGGAAAAAGTAAAAAGTAAGGAGAAGAAATCTTGAGCATTCCGGGTAATTTTCCTTTTCTCAGTGAAGCGAAACGATTTTCATGTGTTGGGAAAGTGCCTTTCTACTGTGTAGACCATCTAAATTGTTCAAATAAGGTTTTTCTTCTTCTTCTCTCTCACACACTCTTTTCCTGATATACATACATTTCACCATTTTGAAATGAGACCGTATGCGGAGAAATTACATAGGTATATATGTATAGAATTGGGTTAAACTATTTTAACAAACCAAAAAAGATATCTTTCAAGCTGCTCCCAAGCACTCCCGTAAAAGGCTCATTCACTCGTGAAATCTCTGCAATGTGTGCGGAGGTTGAAATAGTTGAAGTGACCAACCATATCTAGTGCCCAATTTTTCTTCACAGCGAGAGAGAGAATTGTATATGATTTTTAATAAAACTACATGAAATCTTATATATATTCTAATAATATATATATCTCATACATCCAATTCTAACTTCTACCATTCTGCCTCCTCCCAATGACCACGACGATGTAAGAATGAACATTCAAGCACGCACTTGAAGAAAGAACATGTCGTGTATCAATGATAAAGTTGAGTAACTTTCTCATGATGATGATCCCAGACCGGATTTTTATTTAATTTAAAGTCTAAAAAAGTAGTAGATAATGCTCTGTCCGAGCTGTGCTGATGTACTTTCACTTGAGTTATGAATGGGAGAATAATATATACTAAAAAGCTATGTTATATAGGGGCAAAGTATATATGCGTATGTTACAACGTTGGCGATATGATAATCTTGTATTTTGTGTTTCGTTATTATTTTGCGCAGAAACTCCATTATGGCTCTTACTTCACATCGCGCCTATCAAAAACGAGCGGGATGTGGTTGTGCTCTTCCTTCTCACTTTTCGCGACATTACTGCTCTCAAACAACCCATCGAGGCAGAGGACTCAAAGGGAACGAGTACGCTTTACAGTAAGTTTTGAAATAAGAAACTTTCCTAATGCAATTTCAACCATCTACTTAATTTCATAAGCACACAGCACACATCATATAATAATTATCCTGGAAATTTGCTTATTCACTTGGAGTCGGAGTAGTGAATTCTGCTGCACTCAGTCAACCTCATAAACAGTATCGACTTTGAATGAATTTTTATAAGCTGCAAAATTTTCCAACACTACAACATATATGACTTCATTACTAGAAAATGAAACGATACAAGTAAAACGTCTCCTAATTCATTCTTCATTTTCATCATCTAGGTCTCAGCAAATTCGCAAAACTGGCTCGATCTGTCACCCGCAGTCGTTCAGTCCTTGCCTCTCAATTTTCATCGCATATCCCTGTAGTAAAGGAGACTTCCAAGCAGTCCAATCTTGCTCATGTATGTTTATATTGATGGTGAAAGTACTAATTAATAATTCCACTAAATATAAAAGCATTAATCAAATATTGAAACTACAAATGATTTTAAATTAGTAATTTTGTGTTTTCCAAAAATTTGATGATATAAGTATATTAATGAAAATGTTTGACATATTTTCTTTTCGGCTATATCCAACATGGGGAAAATTGTGTGTAAACAACAGATGATGAGCCTGAATGCCGATGTCTTGCCGCAGTACCGTCAAGAAGCACCAAAAACTCCTCCGCATATACTTCTCCATTATTGTGCCTTCAAGGCGATATGGGATTGGGTAATTCTCTGCCTGACTTTCTACACAGCTATAATGGTGCCCTACAACGTTGCCTTTAAGAACAAGACATCAGAGGATGTGAGTCTCCTCGTCGTTGACTCCATTGTGGATGTCATCTTTTTCATTGATATAGTTCTCAATTTTCATACGACTTTTGTGGGACCTGGTGGTGAGGTTGTCTCAGAACCCAAAGTTATCCGCATGAATTATTTTAAGTCTTGGTTCCTCATTGATCTCCTCTCTTGCCTTCCTTACGACGTGTTCAACGCATTCGACCATGATGAAGACGTGAGTTCACTTTCTTTCACTTTTTTGCTACAAACTCTCTCGCGAAACACAATGCAGTGCTTAATGCTTATATGTCAGTTCTTTCCACCAATGCTTAGCTTTGCGGGTGGCTTATTCTTTTTTTCTGCAACTTTTTTTTACAATCTTCTTTTTGCTTGTTCGCTTCACTACTAATTATTTACGGTATGCTTGGCCAATCTTTACATTTAGTGCATCACACGAAGACTATATATAGAATTTTCGCACATACATACAGACGTCACTACATTACATACAGTCGATCGAACATACTCATTTTGTAGGGGAAGTTAATTCATGACAATTTCTGTATGAATGGAGCGCGTATTCCCACAATTCAGCTATAAAACTCACATTTCAGCAGTTTTTATTCATGTTTTTAACGAGCATGAATATTCACACTTGAAAAACGACGTGACGCATACGTACAAAAAGATGCTTATGTATAACAATTGAACTCAAATATGGATAAAGAATCAATGAGCCTCTTTTACATGATGAGACCAACTACAACTACTGGTGTACAAGAGGATTCACAATTCAATTGTGGTCGCTTGAGCTCTTTAGTATTCATTCCTTTCTCTAGCACCACACACAAAACTCTCTGCTTTTCAACTAAAATCTCGTCGAGTGCTTTTTATATACATACACAAATGATATAAACATTTCCCGGTATTATTACAACTTTAATTCCACTTGTGAGGAAAAATAAACTTGCAAACAATTCTGTTTCCTCTTCTTCTTCTTTTTTTCATTAAGCTTCTTAAAGAGTTTTTCCGAGATGCATATCGCATCTCTTAATTTCACGAGGAAAATTTCCAAATAATAAAAATCCAATTGGCCTGATTCTTTCTCTATTTCCTCCTACTCGTGTGCTTTGAAATAGAGCATGGTACAATGTCCTGTATATATTATATAGAAAACGTAACTTTGCTCATGGCTTTTGGCTCATTCACTCTCCCCCTTTCTTTTCATTCTCTTTCGCTCTCCTTCTCTCTCTCTCTCTCAGCAAGTATTTTCTCTTTCTCACTCACTAGTTCCCAGGAGAGTCCTCTTTCCATTAACCTAACTTAACACATTAAAGCATTGAATGAATAAAACTGGGTGAAAAGGAAGTTGCTCTGTAAGAACTTATTAAGACTCCATCCGGGATCCAGAAAAGAAGTCTTTCTTGTGTACTTATGTATATGTTACGATTTAGGTGTACATTTTTAGTTGGGAAAGTTAACTTAATAGCAGTCTTAGTAATCATGTGTAATACTCGATACGGCATCGCATTAGGCATCGTATATTCCGAGAGGTGACCGTCTTAATGTCTTTACTGCGATATAACAGTCCAGTTCAAAATCACTCAGTATTTTACGAGTGACTCTTTCCACCAAGAAAAAGAAGAAAGAATTGCTGTGTAAGCTAAGTATGTTAGAATGAAAAGTTGTGTTTGGAAAGATAAAAATACCTCTTTTTTTCTCTTCCTCCTTTCACATTATATAAGTATGGAAGTCCTTTCTCTTCGCTTCTCTTCATTGGCAAGGACTCTCCTGGATGAATTGGAGTTTACGACCTTTTTTCTTTTCTACCTCTTCTGATATTATACCACGTACAATGTATGTAGCATTATGGTACACTTCTTAAGTACTATTTTGCTGCCTAATATATGCTCCACATACTATATATGTTTACACAGTGCCTGTCTGGTTCCTTCTTAGTCTCGTTTCTCACATTTTTCTTTGGCTCCGTAGAGAGAATCATCCTTTATATAATTTTTGTCCTTAATCTTGTATCTACGACGAGCAGCAGCTTAACCTGCATCTGTACAAACTCATTTTCTTTTGTTAAAAGGAAAGATAAAACTTGAAGATCGCGTATTACATAGTTTGTAAGCACAAAGAAAGAAAGCTCAACCAGGGCAACTTGATCAGAGAAAAAGATCTGCTTTATTAATTTACTCCCATGCGGCTGCATTCAAGACTCCTGAGGATCTTCCATTTCTTTTCAAGTTCATACAAGCAACATAATCCATATCAATTATTGTACAAATTTTGTGCAGAGATGAAATTATTAAACTACCTAAATCAGAGCAATGAATGATACATCCTTCGATATAATGTATACAGTGCACAATTAACAGAGATGTACTCAAATTATGTTGTACAATATCAGTATTGTAAATTCATAGCATTTATTACATATGTACATTCTAACGAATCGTCTTAAGAGTAAAATCAAAAAATCTTTCTTAAGATTTGTTAACGAGGAGGATTTAATTGCAGTACGACACTCAAAGGCTCTACGAATTTGTCATCATTACATATATTGTCAAATACTAGAGTGGATTGATTAGCATTACTAACTGCGCATCGAGCAATTAGAATGTATATCTTTCTCTCGGATCTTTTACCTGTACGTCTCAAGTTTCTAAACTAGCTAGGTACCTGGTCGTAAGGACATCCGTTTTTGCTACATATGATATGGAGCGTGCTTGCTTCCTACTCCTACGGTTCATTTCAACGTTTTTATACAAACGAAATGGAGTCTACTTCAAGGATGGAGTTCTGTATTATGGAGATCTTTGTTAGCTTTAAGCTATGCAAATGTTATTTCTGTAAAAGTCAAGATAGGGAAAGTACATAGTGAAACAGTGAGGATATTTTCCCACAGACGTTTTTATCTCTACAGATGAATCTAAAGATATATTAGGCTTATTTTGAAAGGGATGGCAGATGGCTAATGCGTATGTGAAAAGTAAGAGCAAGAAAAAACATCTTCCTCGTATGCAATATGATACTCCACATTCTACGATACCGATAAAGCCGTTATATGTAATAGTTATCGACTACGAGGACTACGGAGAAACATGATGGAATGGGAAATGCTAACGGCAGTTTATAGCCCTTATGTATATACATATCCAAAAACACGGTCACAACAACTCAGTCTTCTTCTACTTGGCATTGTCATCTCTAAACCTGTTTTCGAAATATTGGGCCATTACCCCGTGAATAGGTGTATAATAAACGCACCCCACAAGAAATAGACAGCAAAAACTTTCGCTCCCTTCCTCGCTCTCGTCTGTCTCTTTCACTTGGTTGGTCTCCATCACAGTTATGATTTTTATGTTTGGGTAAGACTAGATAGGATCTAATGCAATAAGAGGAACATCCATAATATGACTTCCACTTACATCAAGAGTGATATGTGTATTTATTGCTCCGTCTAAGGCATAAACATGCTCCCAAGAGAGCTCTTCCAATGGCCCATTTTCACTGAATGAGCAAAACAATATGCTTCGTCTCTCTTTTAGGCTCTGGCAATCAGTTTACTTTCTATATACAAAAAAATCATACTTTCCCAAACGTTCATAAAATGCATCGGTGCTCCAGTATATATGCATTACATACTTATGGGACTAGTTCTATAAGTCTAGAAAGTAGCGCTGGTGCTGGCTGGTAAATCATTTCCTTTCATGAATATTCGTCGTCGACATTGACGTTTATTATTATTTTGTGAAAAAGAATATTCCAACCATATCTATATATTTCTTTGTTCTTGTGCCTCTTGCATGGTAAAAGTTCACTTTATGCGATCGTCAAACGTACAAATCATTCATTCTTGAAGTCCATTAGATACCTCTTGACGCATGACAGTTTTTTTGTATGCTTCTTTGACGTAAGTGACACTAGAGGTAACGTATCATTATTTATTTTGAAAAATTGTGAAAGTAAAAGTATAAGCGACCGAACAAAAACAAGGATATGGGAAAAGCTAATCAATAAACGTGAATGTTTTGTAAACATCTAAAAGCTTATAAATGTATCCCGTTTCCCGTTTAAAAAAGATGACATTAAATGGAACTATAGGGAATGCGATACAACATGGTGTACTTAAACCAATACGATACACGAAAAAAGAAATTGTTCATTTTTCATTTGGAGAAAGCAGCTCTTCCTTACATTTCACTGAATACTCTAGCAGTCAAGGAAGTTGGACCTATACTCCTAAATTGTATCACATACAAAAAAAATGTAGATATTGTTGATGTTGTTGAAGTATATATACAACACAATTGGCTATGCGATACAAACGGAAAGCGGCAGCTATCTAATGTATTACAACCTAAAATCAGCAAACTCATCGTTCCTTACCAATGATTTGTAGAGCTAAAGCAGAGTTCCAGTTTGTGTGGGGCTATAGGAAATATATTTCTTGGAATAATACAAAGAATATTATTATATAGCGAGTTGAGTTCGAGTTAGCTTCTCCTTTTGAGAGCCGGACAATACGATACAGAATACAATGAATGTATCAACATATCAAAGGTACATGTATTATACTATGTTGCATTCACTGCCTATAAAATTTGAGAAGAGATAGCATGGAAGCGAAAGATTCCCTTGCAAGTAAGTAGGTATTAACTCCTTTCTCCGGCCAAAAAAAAAGCATTTTGGCCATAACGTGCTCTGACGGCGGCAGAATAACTTGTGTATGGTTATCAGTACTCAGAGCACGACACTTAGGGCTGCTCAACTCAACTCAAGTTCCATGCTTTCTGACTTTCCCCATTCCGACAGAGCCCTTTTCATACGATGTGCTTGTCTTTGGAGATGCTGTTTTGCCCTCGTTCTAGTGAAAAGTGGGATGATGATGCCAGATGCTATACCCCTGCTGTTATTCTTCGTATTTTATGTTATATATATACATACATATTCTCAAAGATTACTATGTATATAATATATTATAGGGATGAATTGAACCAAAAGTTTATTTCCCAGACTGCTACAGCTACATTCAGCATTATAATTTTTCTCATATATAGTGTTATTCGAAACGCATGCCTTTGCTTTTCTTTAAAAATACGCGTTTAATATGCCTAGTTAAAGATCATATATGTATACTGGTATCAACACTATGTTATTATTCAATCTATAAGAAATGAAGAAGGTTACCGGCATATTGCGAGTATTGGTATATCCTATGCATGAATGTTTATATTAGACTGTTAGAGAGATGTATAAGAGAGATTGAAGGTTGACCAAAACAAATCTACTTGGTCCGTGATCGCAATTTGTTCATGCTTCACTTACACTTGAATTGTCCGAGTCAGAATCATAATACTTTCCATTCTTTTCTCTTCCATGTATGCCTTTTGAAACTAATGGCTCCATTTGTCGCATTATTTTTGTATCCAATTTATTCTAAATGAGTAACAAAACAGAGCATGCTTTCTGGAATGTAAATGTATAAGCTACACATACAATCATACAACACACAAAAGAATATATATGTTTAGTGGAACAGCGAATATTATGACAATTCTATTATTTCAGCTTGTTTCATTTACCGATTTTGTGGTTCAATTTTATTTTACTAGCGCTATAGATAGCTAAATGCCTTTATGTACTATTTATGAATGAATATGATAGAATAAAAAAAGATTCACTACATTTGATATTTGTATACGTATATAACAAAACATTTCAGTTTCGCTTCTTCTAAGTAAGTAGTTGTATATATTTGTACTATCTATTAAAGTGGATATTTACCTACTCAGTGCTTCTTTATATTGCTGATGCTGATTGCTTGCATTATGCATTCAAAGCTGTTGCTTCACATTCACATTATGCACAGTTACTTACAAATATGAAATGATGACAATACTCTAACCTTTTCTTTTTTTCTTTTTATTTCCTCAATAGGGGATCGGAAGCCTTTTTAGTGCATTGAAAGTGGTCCGGTTACTTCGTCTAGGGAGAGTTGTGCGAAAGTTGGATAGATACTTGGAGTATGGTGCAGCTATGTTGATATTATTACTGTGCTTTTATATGTTAGTGGCCCATTGGTTGGCGTGTATATGGTATTCAATCGGAAGATCAGATACAGACAATGGAATGCAGTATAGTTGGTTGTGGAAGTTAGCTAATGTGACTCAAAGCCCTTATGTTGTGTTAAATTCTCCGGAGGGAGGTACTACTGAACTTATTCATGGCCCCTCTAAAAAGACTATGTATGTGACTGCCCTTTATTTTACTATGACGTGTATGACATCAGTTGGTTTTGGTAACGTTGCTGCTGAAACTGACAACGAGAAGATTTTTACTATCTGCATGATGATCATCGCAGGTAAGGAAATCACGTAACATTCTCTCTTTTAACTTTACACAAACAAGTATAAGTATGCAATAATGACTGTATAAATATCATCCTAACGATGTAACTCAAACTCAGAAAGCATATAAAGAAAGAGTGAAAGCTTAGAATGATTTGGAGCTTGCCAGTATGTAACCAAAGGATTAAATTGTGACTATTGTGAGTGTAAAAGTAAAGGGGAGGCAAAAACAGAAAACGAGAATGTAAGCTCCGAGAATTATTTTAGAATCGGACAATGCTCATCAGCAAACAATGCAACTATTCCTGTGTAATCGTAATCACAATCACGCATTTGTAAAAAGTGGGAAAGTTGTCTATAGTCTCCAGTAATAGATTATTGTCTACAATTCTCAGCATTCTGGGAAACCTACACAATGTAGGCTACATTATTACGTTACACAATGCTAATGCATGCATTGTTTCTTTGTAAATGACAGTCCCACAAATCTTTTCATTTCTACATCTAAACCAACAAGCCAAAAGAGATCTGTGATGAGAGGAGAGAGAATTATTATCTTCTCTGCAAATCAGAGCAAGA
Source organism: Orchesella villosa (assembly GCA_036850725.1). NCBI lineage: Eukaryota > Metazoa > Arthropoda > Collembola > Entomobryomorpha > Orchesellidae > Orchesella > Orchesella villosa. The sequence continues at coordinate 12,194 of JAANSM010001537.1, forward strand.
AATTGTGAAAACTATTCACATTAAAACACAACTAATCTTTTCCTGCTTCCTACACTCTCTTTTCGACTATGCTTCTAACTCTTTCGTATTTGATCAACAACAGAGTATAACATGGTAAACTTCTGAAGCCACACATGTTACTTTGGATAATGCTACTACTAAGTACAAGCCTTTCTAGCCCACACATTTGGAAAGACAAAAGGCACCAATGTAGAATTGAGAGGACAACACGACAAGTATAAGACAGAATTAAAGCAACAGACAGACTAAGAATGTTTTTTCCTCGCACGAGTCTACCGAATATCAATGGTGGTGGAGATGAGTTGGGAGAAAGTGTGCACACCATGCATGTAGTATATACATCTTATTCACGTTTTCATCCTCTCAGTTAGCTTTCTCGTGTACCCCAGTGCTGTCGGTCGTGTCGGATGACTCTATTTAAAATGAGAAGGCAGCTCAACGCAACTAAATTAGGCAGGGAAAAGCATCCATTATGATCAGGATAGTCAGCTACTCGATGTTGTTGATGCAGACGTAGCAAACCTAGAAGGAGCGCTCCAGGGGCTACCAGCAACTATTATGTAACATGAGAAATAGTCTCCTCCACGGTTTTCCCATTACATATAGGATCAGTTTTATTTAGCCCAATGGTTTTACCAAAGTAAAAGCAACAGGAACCAGTTTGTGTGAAACTCTTGGAATTAATTGTCGGATTTATTGCAGCTGCAAGCTTATTTATGGCAACTTGAACAAAACACCGTTCATTTCTTTTGTAGTAACATGCTTTTACGTGTAATAAATGATGTGCTTGTGTATACATATGTATACATCATACATCTCATTGGATTGCAAAGCACTGTGTATTATGACTTAGACTTACAAACAAACTTTACACGTATATGAATGAACTACCAAAAAGTTTACATCGTGACGCTTCAAAACAGGCAGGTATTAGATAGAATGGCTCGCTTTTCTCCCTTTCATGTTATTCCACAGTTTCACGGACATACATATTAACCTTAAGATTAAATTCCACTAAGAGAACAGAGGTGTTGGTATGAGGGAGACCAAAATTCACCAATGACAAAGTACTAAACTTTCAAAACAACATTACGATAATTTCAGTTTGATGCGAAAATAAAATCAGTAACATGGTTAGACTTTGAAAGGGATGTAAACGAAGATTAGATGCATGGATGTGGATTCTCGATCCTCGTGCACCATTCTCAACTCAATGTGTCTAACACAATTACACACATTCCCCTGACTGGACTAGTAAGACCACTAACTTAATATCACGACAGCTTCAGTAACTTGAATACTGAGTTTTTACACATGAACGCATTGCCACTTGCCACACATCACCGATATACTCCAATACTAACTTCAAATGCAATTAAGAAGGGACAATATTTTCCATATAATAGGTAAATAATATAAAGAAGAATCGTCAAGACTTTATTTTTCTCTCGTTACGTATCAAAAAAACATACCGTTAGTATAACAATGGTAAGCATGATTTACGCTACGAGAGCAGAAGCAGTGCTTGACTCGTACTTCCAGGTGGGAGGAAGAACTCGCTTCGTCTTATAGTAGCGGGCCAATCGATGAATACGGGACTCGACCAAAATCAGACGGAACTTGGAGTCCTTGTCTTTCCTAATAATTATCAAAATCAAAGAAACGCTTTGAGCATGAAATGAAACTAGCTTGTGTTAAAGGATAAGTTTTGCAAAGCTGGATATTAATTAACCTGTTTCTCTCCAAGTGTTTCCGGATGGATACAGCCTTCTTAATGAGAAAGTACAGGTCCTCCGGAATGTCAGGTGCTAGACCTCTGGCTTTTAAAATCCTAAGAATTTTGGAGCCAGTAACGAAACGAACTTGTGCGACACCATGGGAGTCCCGTAAAATACCACCTATGAGAGATTAATGAGTTAAACATTTACATGCCTATACAGATAAAACGATCTAATGAAGAACAACGTGTTAGCCAATTAAGACCCTTTCTTCGACTTATGTTTGTACTTTCAACTTTGTACACTGTCACCAAATAACACCCACTTAACACTTCAGAAGGGGTTTCAGTTCAATAACATTTCACGATATAAAATATTGAAAGGGTTCCACCTGACATTCAATCAATGCAATATTTCAAAGCCAAAGCTAAAAGCCCTTACCGATCTTGGATGGCATATAACCCTTCTTAGCAAGAAGAAAAATCTGATCTTTGATATCATCTGGAGTTGACTTTAACCATGTTGGAACTCCGCGACGGTATGGAAGAGCTGACTGGGATATACCCTTCCTATAATTATAATTCATAAATTAATTACGTCATATGTTCATTTAATAATCTTCAACCATCAACTGGCAACTTTTGACTTTTTGCTTTTCTTTTTAACCTTTAACTGTTAACAGTTAACTGTACTATCAGTTTACGTTTACATACAACTTACGACTATGGCTTGTCTAATGGCAAATGACGGTAGTTAGTCAAAAACACAACAAATTTTTTTTTATCCATAAATGAAAAACTAAAAATACACTACTTACTTATGATGACTTACCAGCCGACACCACAATCAACAATTCATACTATTTCTGACACCAACATTCAATTGAATATATTGTACATTCTAATGGAAGTTGTAAGTAATCTCTTTAAATATAATGCTAGCAATCAAGTCACCAGTTTCACCATTGGTATAATTACATTTAAAACACATCCTTAAATACTCAAAAACTAATAAATCCTATCACAACTTCCCTTCCAAATCCCATTATTACCATCAACCATCAAAATCTTATTACAAACAAGCCCAAAATAAAACAAAATTCGAAACACTAATAACTTACCCAGGAGCGTGCATACGACCCATCTTGTTCGAGTGTTCGGAAAGTTCTTCGAACTGGACAAGAGTGACAAACTTTTACTAAATTACTGCAAAAAAATTGTAGCGCACCAACTGCTATAAAGAATTACGGCTGGTAACACATTCCCATACCCGACAGTGCAGCCGTGTCCATGTGTTTAGAGAAATGCTTTCTGATGCGGCTGCCTGTACAAACTATTCCGCCGCTGGGTCAGCACTTGTGAGTTGAGGGGGCATCGTGAGACTAGATTGGTGCACATATTATTCAGCTCACACGCGATACACGTAGGCAGGCACAACACATGAACACAGTGGAAAAGGCAGGAGGCACAGGCAGCAGAACGCGAACGCAGAAAAGTTTGCTTTTTTGCTTGGTACAGCAAACGAGTGGTTTGCTTGGGTAAATGTAGCCTTGTAAATTGTGATGTACTTTTGCTGCCACTGCAGAAGAAGAGTCTCAAATTTCTGATGAAAAGACATGCGATTTGGCTTGGAATGATTAAAAAAATTAGAACGATGACGAAACGGAACTGTGAGTTGAGATTACTGTCTATCTATATCGAAGCTCGAAATGCGGAATGACAAAAATATAGTTCACAAATATTAATGATGCTATTGATACAGCATAATATTATGTGGTCACATTTTTAAAACGGTTTTTCATTCGTTTTTAGTACAAAGAACGCTTGACGTATGTATGTCCTCCTAGTCGAATAGTTCTATCTCTACTTGTTTTTGGTGTTTGGTGTCTTCAATTTCCTTTGAAATTGTGAAATACTTTATGTTTGAAGATGTTTGAAATATCACTAAAGTTTGGTAATTGCTTGTTTCAGCTCTCCTCTACGCTACAATTTTTGGTCATGTGACAACAATCATTCAGCAGATGACGTCAGCCACGGCCAAAATATCATGATATGCTGAATAGTGTGAGAGAATTTATGAAATTGCATGAAGTACCGAAGGCGCTTTCCGAACGGGTGATGGATTACGTTGTCTCCACTTGGGCAATGACAAGAGGAATCGACTCTATGAAGGCAAGTTCATTTTATAATTACTTTTATGTATTATACCTTGATGGATCATGGGCTACGTTCCAGGATGGAGGACAAAGTCTCAGAAAAATATTATTGTACACAGTATACGTATGTATCTATACTATACATATGTATTATACCTTGATGGATCATGGGCTACGTTCCAGGATGGAGGACAAAGTCTCAGAAAAATATTATTGTACACAGTATACGTATGTATCTATACTATTATACTATACAATACTATGTATATCGTAGGTTAATTAAAAAGGTGGGCTAAAAAAGAAGTGATATTACATTTTGACGGGGTAAGTAAATGCATCCTTCATCTTCAATCTAAAGAACGTGTGAAGTAGAGTAGTTTATATTTTTAAGTTTTATTCCAAACCATAATTTAGAACTTCTATTTTGAATGATCATATGTAAGGGATACCTGAATGGGTGGGTAAATGGGGGTACTAGCGACGATACGGTTACCGTTGCGTATTACGGTTGGTACATTACGCAAGTGGCAATTCTAATGTGCACCATTGCAATTGCATGGTATGGTTGGATTGTATCAAAAAATTCAAACCCGTTTCAGGTATTATGATGAAAAAGATAATTTTTAGGTTTGGTTGTGCAAGTATTTATGAGAACTGCGAACACCCTCCATGAAGAGGGATGACTAATACCACATCCATATATAAATAATGTATATGTATGAATTTTAGATCGGGAATTTAATGTAACGTTCAACGTAGGTGTTATATTCATTGGTTTTTCGCTGACACTATATGATATGAATGATCAGTCTCATGCATCTGTTCCACACTTGACTGAGACTCCAGTTTTTATTACATAACCATCTAGTATGACGATCTACCCTTTTCCAGGAACCACATTGGTGGCAATGAAATAGAAGAATGTCAAACATTAAGCTTTCCTTAGTGGTGTCTTGAGGATTGGATTTGTGTATGTAGTATGTACCACATTCCCATTGCTAACTTCAGGGTTCAGTTGAGTCAAAGTCAAGTCGAAGGAGGGATATATTTTTTCATAAAATTCCTAATAAGACTTTTCTTCGTTAGCGTAGTAAGCTCATGTATTCTCCAAAGACTAGAAGCGACCAGTAGTGGTGCCAATAACTGGAGGAGAGGTGAAGTGTCGAATGCGATGCGAGTGGCAATGGTATGCTGTCGTGTTGAAGTTTGTTTCTGCACTGGTGTGAATATCATCTAACCTAAGCCACACATCAGATCAGTAAAGAAAAGCAAACGGATGGCAGTGAGAAGCACAGCGTGAAGAAGAGAAGAGGAGGAAATGCATAAACACTTGAAAGATGTTGTCGGGCTAGCCATAACAACCTTTTGGAGTGGCAAGAGCGAAAAGTATACTTTTCTCCCCTTCCGCTTTCCATCTTTCTTCCACTTTATCCCAACTTCCTTTTTCCTTTCTTTTGGAATAATGATAATAATAATAAGCAAGTGCGGAGATCCATAGATCCATCCATCCCATCAATCTAACTCGTGCCAGACTGTTGCCTGCAAACAGCTCCGTGTATTCATAGGCTTTCTCACATCAAAATGTATTTCTACTCGTTATCTTTACACAATCTCCCACACACACACTTTCTCCTTTTCGACTCTCCTTCGTTTCCACAGATCAGGATCTTGGATCGTGACTTTTCCTTCAGGGCTTAGACTTTACAAGCTGAACACGTTATGTGTGCCTTTCCATGAAGGAAAGGAACTAAAGGACAAAAGCAGTACGTTACATCAGTAGCCAGGCTATTGTGTTTACGAAGTCAGCCACCAACTTTCCCATCCTTACGATTATAATGTACATTCTAGAGGATTCCTTAGCAGATTTCAGAAGAAAAGGGTTGCCCCATCCCCTAATGTATTGCGTATATGAGACTGACGATGAGTATAAATAAGAGCAAGTGTGTTTCAGAAAACGAAAGAATGGAAGGATGTAAGATGTAACAAAAACATCTACAATAAGCATTCAACTATCAAAACCGTATTTACCACTTTGTCGAGCTCTTTTCTTTTCTTAAGCAAACATA
>JAANSM010001538.1:0-18141 GCA_036850725.1 Orchesella villosa
GCAAACTTTACACGCTTTCACCTTGTATTGATGAGTATGGAGTTCTTGTGATGAATTCAAGACTGGAGAAAGCCGACACAATTGGATTGCGACAACCCATAATATTGGACAGCAAGCATCCCCTTACGAAGTTGATTATTAATTTCTATCACGAGATGTTTAACCATCAAGGACAGGAGCTTGTGAAGAATGAAGTGAGACAACGATTTTGGATTCCCACTTTGCGTGCAGCCATTAGACGAGCTTGGAGTGAGTGTGGAGTTTGTAAAATAAATCGAGCCAAGCCATTGCCACCATTGATGGGAAATTTACCGCAGTGTCGTATACAACCTCAACCTCGTGCTTTCACCATCGTTGGGATGGACTATTTTGGTCCTATGGAGGTCACTATTGGCCGAAGACATGAGAAGAGGTATGGAGTACTTTTCACGTGTATGACGACGAGAGCTGTACATTTGGAAATTGCGCACAGTTTATCAACGGACAGCTGCAATATGGCAATAAGGCGCTTAATTGGACGACGTGGGATGCCGACGGAAATGTACAGCGATAACGGTACAAATCTAAGAGGAGCTGATAAGGAGCTACGGAAAGCGCTTGAGGACCTGGATCAAGATGCTATTAACGGAGAGATGACGAAAAGGGGTATAGTGTGGAACTTTATACCTCCTTCAGCTCCGCATATGGGTGGTAGCTGGGAGCGCCTGATTAAGTCCGTCAAAACTACAATGGCAATAGTATTGAAGACTCAATTCCCTCGGGAAGAAGTTTTGCGGACGGTTTTTGTGGAAGCGGAGTCTATCGTGAATTCACGTCCGTTAACTGATGTACCTGTGGACGCAGATAGTCCTGAGGCTCTGACACCCATGCATTTCCTCATCGGAACATCAAGTGTAATCCAGCCACCAGGAGTTTTTGGAGAAAGAGACATGACCCTTAGCAAGCGATGGAGACAGGCACAGCGGATGGCAGACGTATTCTGGAAAAGATGGCTACGCGAATATCTACCAACCCTACAACGTAGGACCAAGTGGCATGCTCATGTCACACCCATCAAAGTAGGCGACATTGTTATCGTAATGGATGAAAGCCTGCGCCGTGGGAACTGGCCACTGGGCCGTGTTCTGGAGACTTTCCCCGGAAGAGATGGTGCCGTTCGCGTTGCTGAAGTAAAAACCGGAAGTGGAGTATATCGCCGCCCTGTTTCGAAGCTAGCTAAACTGGACATCAAGACACATGATGAGATTCCTAATTAGGAATCTGGGGGGAAGAATGTGCACGCGGAAATGACGAAAAAGATAGATTAATATTTGCATAAATTGGATTTTTCATGATATATGACGTTTTCCTCGTTTCGAGAATATTCTAGTATTAGTTTGCCCCTAGCTTATTCCCAAATCTCTAATCGATGATCCTTGGCTTAGGCTAAAATGTGTACAAGCAATGCGATATCTCCATAGCCACATATGGGAGTGCGTGTACATAGCCACCAAGCCAAGGATCATAGATTAGAGATTTGGGAATATGTACATTTTCATTTTATGCTTGATGATTGTATTAACGATAGTGATTTGTTGTATGTAGTATGATTTTGGTCTTGGTCCGAGTAAGTTCGATGGTGAGTTCGCTCTGAGCTTTTGTCAGAGTAAAGTTGAGCTTTGAGCATTTGTCAAAGCATAGTTAGGAGTAGTTGGAGTAAGATAACTGCTCGGAACTTGCCAGTTATTTGTATTATCATATTTGGAAAATAAATGCTAGCATTTGTAGCATTAAAAGACATTCTGCCTTCTGAAAAGTTGTGTAGTTTATTGTGGTTCATTTGAGCCTGGTCCTTCGACATAGTTTTTAGCCCCTCGGCTCGGTGGTAATAATCAGTGTCTATTTTGGCGGACACAATGATGATTCATAATTTTATTAATATTCAAATCAAGTGTCAAGTCAAACAGAACAAAGAAATATGAACTAGAGGAAAAGGAAGGAAATTTAACGGCTATTAAATTGCATGTACTCATGTTGAGCATTTAGAAACAGTAACTTAATCCTCAAAATCATGATTATATCGGGAAATTCTTGAGGTTGCTGGCCGGGGATTATGCCGGTTGTAGCCCCCTTTATATCCCCCTTTGTTTCCACCTTGAAATCCTTCGTCTCCACCTGGCATTGGGTTGCCACCGCCTCCTGGCATTGGGTTGCCACCTTCTCCTGGCACTTCTGGCTCACATTTTTGACACTCGCCCGGCGGTCCTTGGGGTCCAGCCGGCCCTTCTGGTCCTGGTTGTCCTTAAAACGATACATAAATATAAAGTTGACCGTGCAAGTGCAAGCGCTTTATACAAAAAGTTCCGTAAAATATCAATGTTTCTTCTTAATGAAAGTAACGTAAAAATGCACCTGGATATCCTTTTTGTCCTGCAGTTCCAGGAGATCCTTTGGTTCCAGGGGTACCCTTCATACCAGGACGTCCTGGAGGCCCGTTAGGTCCAGGGGGTCCATCCATGCCAGGAAGTCCCTATTTAATATATATGAATAGTTTCGTAGAAAATACTATGTTATACTTTATTCTCGTGTAAGTTTTGACTCACGGGTGGCCCAGGAGATCCTTCTGATTGTTGTTTTTTCAATTCATTTACGTCCTAGGTTCAATAAATCGAATTAAATTTCAATTTGCAGGAATGACGTTATAAACAGTTAAGTATCAAAGCATTAACCAAAGCAGAAAGCATTCATATACTCAAGATCAGGGCATGTATTATGTACATACGTTTTGAAGTCGAGAAATTTTCCGATCAAGGTCATTGATTTCAGAAGTGCAGGAGCACTGTTGTTGTTGTTGAGGCGCCCCCCAACCCAAATTCTGTTGAAATCCGCCTTTAGAATTCCTAGCATCTCTGTTTTCCCTTTAAAGTAACAAGTTTATAACCAATTTTGAGAACCATTTCGTTTGTAGTATGGAAATCTTCAAATCTTACAAAGCCTAAACTTCAAACTTACCAGCTTTCTCCAGTATCGTCGTAGCCCTGATCGGCGGTCGTAGGATAAGTTGTACACAAAATGTACAAGCTTAACACAAGCAAAAAATTTATGCAAATTGTGCCCTCCATGTTGGGAATCGAAATGTGAATAGATGAATTATCCAAGTTTTAAGCTTCGCCACAGTAGAATCCAGAATTTTTAATGTTGCATAGAAAATCATGCCGTAATGGGTGTAAGCTTTGCCATATTATATTCAAAACTTGGTCTCAATATTTTACATAAGTTCTGTTTAATTTCAACCGCAGGAGATCCTGTTTTCGTGTCATAGACCTCGATATTTGATGTAAATCAGACAAAAATCATGTTAGTGTTAGCAACTTCTTCAATAGAAAGTCGGTTCGGTTGGTTGAGAGTAAATGCGGTTGTGGTTTTTGTTAAAATTATCAAGTTCTTAATTTGGAAGAAAATGCAACTGCACATAATAATGCAAAAAGTTCATAAAAATTTTGGTTATGAAGGCAAAAATGTAGAAGGAACTAAAACTGAGAATTCTGGTATTTTCTTCCTCCTTCATTGTAATATTTTGTGCAAATTTTCCTTATAACGATCAATATAATAATAACAGTCACCCACAACCCAAGTTTGAAGCAGTAATGATAATGAATAATGAAAGTAATTTATAAAATATTCCGGCACAGAAACCCCTGATGACTAATGTTTGAGTGCATTGTGTTATTTGTTAATTATTATTTATTTATATGTATAAATTACAATTTTATTTTGTAACGAGCGTCCTAGTTAATTCGTCTTGTACTGCATTATCCATTGATCTATACAGGAATATGAGCAAAAATAATTGCATTTATTATAACCACCAATAAGTCATATGCTGCTTGTAAGAAAGCTAAATTATATATAAGTTTGGATAAATATTATTATGCTTCCCTTACAATGTTTCTCCAACTCTTCCTTGTGGGAAGAGTATGCAGAGTTGCATGCGCTTCACCTGGCTCTCCTTTCAAGCCAGGTAGACCAGGTAGTCCATGCAAACCTGGAAGTCCTTCTTCACCCTTTTCTCCTTTCGGTCCTGGAAGGCCTCGAGAACCTGGTAGTCCGGGAAATCCAGGAGGTCCTGCAGGCCCTTCATCTCCTTTCTCTCCCTGAAATGTTAATGTTTAAATTGCATCTACGTCAGCATGAGATAAGACAACGCGGCACGGCATCTAGCCGTATATATAGCCAGTGTCCACATATAGTATATGTTTGTTTTGCAGACTTACAGGAGCACCAACCATTGATAAGCCTGGTTTTCCGGGTGGCCCCTATTTGAATACGTTTTAGCAATAAGTAATTAGTAAACCAATTCATACCTTCCAATTTGCTTAAAAAATTACCGGAATCCCTTGTAAACCAATACCGCCATTAATTCCTGGCTGACCTGGAATTCCAGGACTACCTGGCACTCCTACCAGCCCTGGTGGACCCTATAAGAAGATTACATATTTTGTAAATGACATAAACTAATCTGCTTCATAATTGAGTTTAGGCTAATTATTTCAATAAATACAGGTATTCCAGGTTCCCCTTTCATTCCATCCGAACATTGGTATTTTTCTTGTCCATATTTTCCTAATGGTAAAATCAGGTTTATTATACATTCAAAATTATGGAAGGAAATTTTTATTTATTCACACGTCTTATATGTTTATGTTATCATCCAAACGTTTCAAAGTACCTTCAAGTTCTTCCAGTGCACCTTTCAACTTCTCCAGTTCAACTTCTACTTCGTAGAGTCTCGTAGTGTTCGTTAAGTCAGTATTACCTACTACTGGCTCGAAATTTTCTGTGATAAAAATATTTGAATTATTATGAGTCTGAGCAGATGCAGTGATTTCTTCACGAAACGTTATCAACTCGTTCCAAACTACAATAGAAATTCCGATTGCAGTTAGCAAACAAAATATCAGAAGAATTATTATCCATATTAAATATGTTGCACATTGGTTTGATTGCTGTGCTGCATTAACTCTGTACTTTCTTTGTGAACAAGATCTATCGGATGTCTTTAATGACGAGATGTCATCAAATGAGCTGAACATTGCTCTCAATATTTGTACTCAAACAAAATCTATAGGGGAATTTATTTTTGAAATATATTTTTTACACGTTTACTTGAACCTTTTCATGAACTTGGAATTGCCTGTCTAAAATATAGTTCAGAGTGATTCATAGCAAAGCAAGTAAGTTGTATTTTCTAAGTCACAGTATAGTTTAACTAGTACTAAAACCACAGTTGCAATAACAAGCGTACTTTAAGAACATCCGATTTTTCATGGAACTATTGTGAAGATGTTTATGATGACGTACTTTTATCTTAAGACGGAAGCTGCTGACATGACTCCATTTCCGCTTATTAATCCATCGTTGCATATGCGATAAAATTCTTCATACAAAAATTACACAGAGGATATACAATGTCAACTACACCACCAGTTCTCCAGCATCCAGTTGAATATAAAGAAATAAATGCTAGTTTGGTTCCATAACTTATGCAGATGAGGGCATCTAAAAGTTGTCAACAAGACAAATTACTTCAACTGGTCAACTCAACTATTTAAGATAAACATGTACTTTATTATCTGGATGAATTAAAACATTTATTATAAAACTTTGATACAAACACGTTACGTCAGTGCGTTGATAGACAGAAGGCAATTTATTATTCTAAGATAAATACTTAATAAATACAAAACTTCTTTCCGACCGAGTACTTATACTCCCTCAGAATTGATACAGGCTTAATATTAACATACATTTGCTTTAAAACATTTTTATTTTTTAACTGTATATAGTGGCTGCTCATACTTAACTTAATGTAAGTACAAAATAACAAAGCTGCATCTTTGGGATATGAAACAGATTTAGGAAAAGTATAAAAACACTGCTATTAAGCCCAACAAACCCAGCAATACAACTAACAGGCCAATGTTCGCCATCTGCTTTATTCTGAAAGTATCCGCAATCTGAAATTTAAAAAAATTAAATGGGAATTTCCGCTTGAAGTACTGGAACTGCTTGGATATGCTGAAATGTATGTATTATTATATTATTCTGTATGAATGTATTAGCTTACGATGAATGCAGAAACGCCTACAATGATCCGTTTCTGTGTTTCTGTTGCTGTTTCTTCAAAGGCCAATGTCATTTCTGCACCCCCTGAAGGCACAAGCAGAACACCAAGACTAAGTCCTCGCTGCTCATCAATTATCTACGAATGAAAATAAAACATTTATATTTAATGATGTATCTGCCGCTTTAGACTTCAAGATGACTTAGGAATTGATAAGTAATAATAGCAAAAATGTCCCTTACATTATAGCGATGCATTGCAGGCCATCTCTTCGATAAGATGATTGGTTGAAACCTTAGTTTTAAACCATCTGCATAGCCAGAGGTCACCGGAATGGTTGAGTAAGGAAATACAGCTCTTAACAATATAAAGTTAACGAAGTTGGTTCTACCCTGAATAACAACCACTGGCTTATTATCACGGAGGGACAGTGTTGTAGTACGGGTCTGTGGAGTGTCAAACGAATGTATCATTTACAAAATCGCATTGTAAATGTTAATTTAGATGTCAGATCATGATCATACCAAATGCTCCGTTTCCACTGAAATACATGGTTGCTGTACAGAATCAAATGAGGCGATTCGATTTCCTTTATATTCAAAGGTTAGAATTTTCTCTTCATCCAAATGCTCTACTTCCAGCTCCTTGTAGGCCAAGTTGTGATAAAAGTCTAAATAATTTTAACATCCAAATTATAATTTAGTTTCAGTCAGTCTCGTATTATTACATAAGCACATATTGAATTTGTTGGATTGCAAGAACATGCTTAGTATATAATTTTACCTGCACCGCTTGGTCTTAGTAAAATAATATTTCTGATCACAGTATTATCCATATTGATTTGTATTTATGGAATGTTAAATCATTATCATATTAATTCACAGTTTTAATTTAAATTGTGCTTCGATTGTAGCATATACAATATATAAACACACACAAATGCTGTCAGCTGAAGCTTTCTGTTTGCAGGACTTGGTAACAACTAATCCAAGTCCAAACAAACATACTCTACTGCGTGAACTGCGCATGAGAAATAGGATACAGATACAGTTATGATGTATGAGAGAGAGAGAGACAGAGTAATAGTAAAAATTGATGTGGGCAGTTCGTTCAACCTCGTCTTCTGGTTTATACTTAGTAGCTTAGAAGGTGGTATGGTATGGTTAGTATTGGTATGCATTATGAAAATGTTTAAAAAACATTTAGTCGTTTTGTAAAACTCTGAAGAAGATATGCAAGTCATTTTTACGACTGTGATGAAAGGTGAATTTGACTATGATATAACAAGCCGTAAATAAACAGAGAACAGAGATGGTAAATATTATGATTTCAAAGTCTGAAATATAGCATCGGTTTTAGACTGACAAGTAAACCTCTAACTAAATTTGACTATGATATAACAAGCCGTAAATAAACAGAGAACAGAGATGGTAAATATTATGATTTCAAAGTCTGAAATATAGCATCGGTTTTAGACTGACAAAAACCTCTAACTAAGACTAAGAATAGTCTGAAAAAGTGTGATGTTGAGTTGAGTGCAAAAAAAACCCTTTGCGCATCTAATTTTTTGAAGAAATTATAAAATTCTACTTCTGTTCTACCTAATTGTTGCGAAATTCATATTAATTGTAGTTTATAATTCATGAATCATGAAGTTCAAATATGATGATTACGCTAAGAATCTAAGATTACATTAATGGTATTTACTTTGTTCCTTGAAAATGCGGCAATAAATGTTTGTTTTTCTAAACAGTACGAGTTCCCAGTTTAATGGAGTTAAGCAAATAAAATATTTAATTAAACCAAACCAGGTACGGTAGTACAACATAGTATAATATATTTTATGCGTACATTTTTACAATTCACGACAATTTTCAAGACATGGTATGGTAGTCTACGTACAGACACTAATATGATTAGATACACGATACACGGTTAAAGATCAGTTCAATCATTGCAGAATTATATTTTTTTTTGTTGTATTAATGACATTCGACAGGTATACAATAAGGTACAATAAATACTTTCCAACTGGTACAGGAATGCAACGCTTGCTTTAAAATGTTTTAACAGCTTTGTATACTGATGATAACATTGATAACACACAAAATACTTTGAAACCCTATTGGTTCAGAAGATGAAAATTCCAGAGCTGAAATTCATTCCTTTTATCACATTTCTCTTGTCTAAGTGGGCTTTCCAATCTATCACAATTACAACAAATATATTTTACATATTACCAAAGCTGTTTTGAATTGGGGTAAACTGAAATGAAAAAATATGAAAAATTAAATAGACTGTTACCCAGCTAATCTTAGACATTTTCCACGATTCATTTTTATCATCCAATGCTTATTCTGTTCCACACCATGCAATTCCCAAATGTTTGGGATGGGAAAGTCCTCCATGTAAATCTTGTACGTAACATTGTTTAGTTTTTTCTCCACAGGAGTCAAAAAGTAGTAGTTTTTTCCTGTTATGAAACAAAAAAGTTATAGCAATGGATTATTGGGATATATAGAATATGAATTAACAGTGATGAATGGTTCGATTTCGTTATTTGCTTCGAAGATATCAATGCTGCTGACTTGACACTTACCAAATAACTTGACAGTCCACTTTTGTTCCTCCCCATTTGCCCATCTGGATGTAACAACTTGATTAAGGAGTTCTCCCTCGATTTTAGTCTTTTCATAGGAGTCACTGGCCACCGTTAAAACCTACAAGTAAAAATGTTTCTTTTTCAAGTATTTTTTGGGTATATAGTATTTATATTTTAAGTTATATCAATCCTTACATATCTTGGCTCCGCAACACTTTGAATAATATACAACCCCTTGTCCTTCATTTTTCCATTTATAACTCCTTCTGCACGTGGCATTGAAGATATGGTCAGTATCAAAATGCAAATCTTTCCCCATAATCTAACTTCGCGAGTGTATCGCGCAATATACTTTTCAAATTTCCAATAAAAATACCATTTTTCTAACACACTAAATTATTTACGGAGTTGGGGCGAATTCAGGGATGCTTAAAAATTGAATCGTTAATCTAGCAAACGGCTCAATAACAAGTTAATCACAGTTGCTTGATCCTACGTTGTGGCCACTAACAATCCTATATTATTCCAAGCTTCATTGTTTTTGACGGGCCACATTACATCACACTCGAAAAAAAATTAACTTTGTTTGCAATATGTTAGGTGAGAAGTTGAAAAATAAATTTCCGTTACTGCTTATAATTAACTACAATTCTCGGAATGTACCAGCTCATCATTAACACATTGCTGTAACACTAAAACCTTCAAATTCGAGTATACACACAAATTTAGGATGCGTTTAGCACCACATTTAGGTCAAGGTGCATTGAGGTATAACCGCACACACATACTACATACAATTTAATATACTCCACTCCTGGAAACGCCGACAGAATAGATTTTGTTTGCGAAGGGCAGTGGTACAAACAACGAACCACACGCCACACACACTATAGCTGATAGCGTCTTGATGTATAAGCTTATTACAATGCAATGGGGAAAACGGCAATTCATTTATTTTCTGAAATATGAAAAATGCCAAACTTCAAGCGAAATGTTCAATGTCAGTTTCACTCTCATTTCACGAAAACCAGGAACAACAACGAAAATTGCAAAAGGATCCATTCCTCCAGCTACCGAAAAGATGGTTTTCATTGATAACCACACATGAGTGAATGCGAGCTACGTTTCATACAGACAGATCTTTGAGCTTCTTGAGGCATTATGAAGCAAACAATAAAAAGCGATTAAGGAAAACATCGTGAATTACGTATGAAGAGCAGCTTTTATATATAAAAATATACACATAGGTACATCAACACTTGTACGGCGAATATATGAAGGCTCAAAACTTTAGAGCATCATTTTATTGTAACATCTTCAACAAAAGTTTTTATTATGCATCATCATCATCGTATCCAATCATGTAATTTATGATTAAATAACCAGCATATAGCAAGGAAATAATCGTGCGTTGGATCATCCAGGGAATCATCTTCTTTCTATAAATGATAAAACGATAAAAGAAGCATGCAGCTGCTGGAACAAAAGGGAAAAATGACACAAGCACTACATAATGGTAAATCTTATATGATTACAAATGGGTATATAAAAATATGAGATACACACAAAACACAAGTAAACAAAAAAGGAACTGGACAAAGCAAAAACAACATTATTATCATACACTTCTATAGCTTAATGATGTTCCCAGTGGGAGTCATAATACGCTTCCACTGAATTTATGATTACGTATGAAATCCCATTTCAGATGTAATACAAAGCGACAGCTCATCTTCATCTAGGCGTACAATTTTTTTTGGCAATTGTGGCAACTTTTGCTTTTAAAGCAAACGGGAAAAAAGTGAAGATTCACTTTCGTATTCATCATCATGATTAACTTTTGTAAAGTGAGAGATGTGAGATGAAAACATAATGAGTCTAATTCGCAGTGATATAATAATGCCATTTATAACCGGGAGGATGTGGGATATAGCTTTTTATAGATATATTGTATTACATTTACACATGAATGTTTTAAAGGAAAGGGGTAAGCAACAGCTTTATCCACATTGCAAAAATCGTGAGTCCATTATGGACACAACAACTTTGTAGTTTGGCACTGGTTTCGAGACGAGAAGAGAGGTATCGTATAAGCATGAAGAAGAGCAAAAAGAATCTCGAAGCAGAAGTTTATATTAGCAGCCGTCAGTAGAAGTAAGGTCTGTTAAGCATTTCGAGGAAAACTCAAGATCAACTAAAGTTCACTCTCAAGGTCAGCAGTCAGAGCGAGTAAATTCGCAAGTTTATGGTGTCGTTGTTGAAGCAGCAGAAGAAGAAGAAGGCAAATGAGATGCTGTGTGCAGTTGTAACTTTGTAGACTTTTTGGCTACTTACTGAAACTTAACAGATATCTGCATTGCCAGTGGCTTTGAGACGGTCGAATTCACAAAATCCTGCGGTACTCATCACTTATCTGTATTATATGAGTATTTACTGTTAACCTAACCATATCGTCTTCCTGTAAAGATATAATGGGGTCTTATTAGCGGATTAACAAAATAAACGAAGATATATTATGGTAAGGTACATATGGATTTGCATGGAGAAGTCTTGAAATTGTATAACATTAAAGATTGCTTGCGGGGATCGCAAACAATCCTAGTTTGCAAATAATATTATGTAAAGGTCAGCAAAATCATGTACATATAGGTAAACACTATGATTATATGCATGGTACGTAGTACGCTAAATATTCTTTTGGTAACTGTGTAGGCAACCCAAAAATCGATGCATTTTATCCCCCTGTCAGAAAAATCTTCATAATCATAAAAAAATATTTGTTTAAGAAATTGAGATACGTATTTCATGTAGCTTCAAAGTATTCTTTTTATGACTTAAAATTATAGTTTAATCAAGATTGACCGAACCCCTTTACTGTCAATGCTTTATGACAAAAACCAAGCCCCGATTGTAATTTATTCCGATTTTGAAGGCGACAATGTATTATTTAGTCTCTTAATAGTTATTGCTAACCAGTATGTATTTATTACCATATTGCGTCGAATTGAACATAAGTAAATATTATACATATTCGGCATTCCAAAGGTCGCAATTGTTCAGACGCAATTGATTTTTAAGGTAATTCTATTACTGCTCGTGAATTCTAAGAATTCCAAAATTCACATATACGTAAATGGCTGATTCCTCGAAGCTGTACCAAGTACTCATTAAAAATGCATTTTTATCACAATCGCAAAATTCACTTAAAATTCACAAACAACGTGCACATACATTTCCTGTGTCATTTAACATGTTTTACCTATACTTTATAGCCCATGAAAATGTCATTTGCAATAACTATTAGTATTAGTGATAAGTGCAGCCAGAAAAAATTATCAGTGATATCTTTTTTACAAATTGTGCAAATGGGTCGTAAATGTTGAATAAACAACCAGAATATATTAGTTAAGACAATTTTGTCGTAGTTTAATCATAATNACAAATTGTGCAAATGGGTCGTAAATGTTGAATAAACAACCAGAATATATTAGTTAAGACAATTTTGTCGTAGTTTAATCATAATGTGGCAAATATTTATCTCCCTCTCATTTTGCATTTCAATCACGAACGCTTACCAACTATCCCACTATTCCTATAAACACAACGAAGACCGGCATTGTTTTATTGAACACATTGACAATTATCGTAAGCTAGATGCACGTCCATACATAACATTCTACGAGAATTTTGACGGAAAAGGACGTAACGTAACAGCAGATGAATATAAAATACCAAGTCTCAAAGACTATCTAGAAAGAAGGGAATTCGGGAGAGCGAAACTACTCTGCCTCAATTCCTTGTACAGAACCATACTTCATGTTTTACATCGATAAATATATACATAAAAGTTATATGCTCCCATTCGCATTAGATTCCAGCAACACGGAACGAACAATTTTTTAAGATGAATTTATTTTAAAATGGTAGATGGCTCGTTTATCCCAACGAAAATTATAACGAAGAAGCTTTCGGTGCTGTTTGGATAGTCACTGGGTTCCATTGCTTTGATTTAGAGAAAAGTGTAAGAGATGAGATAAAAGTATAAAGTAATTCGAATGAAAGAATAAATTTCGCAGTAAAATAAATCAGAACACTTAATTTTTTTCTATTACAATAGAAAATCGGATCGATACAAAGATTCGCAGAGCATCCACAGTGGCTTCCAGAGGAAATAACATTTTTTCAAGAGCCCATCTTTCAAGGTCGAATGAAAAAGTTTGGGAAGTATGGTAAGTATATAAAAGAATTTTGCATATCCTTATAACTACCGAGTGTACTAAGGCAAATATACAGTAAGATTCTGTAGAAAGATTAATGGAAAAAGTTTCTCAATTGACTTTCTTCCAAAAAAAATAAGACAAGAATCTCATCATTAATTTTGTCGTGTAGATGGATTTGTATACCACAACAACGTAGAGAATGAGGCTACATGTAGGAATTTACAAGTCTGCCATCATTACAGGCTCAACTTCATGGCTGATACCTTTGAGGAAACCAGAAGAGCCCAAGCACAGGTATGCTAGCAATGTGGAGACAATTTTTCATTTGAATTGGAAAATATTTGAGTGTGCACGTATAGTTCGCGTCTAATAACAAAATTCCATGTGGAAAGCATAACGCGAACGTATATAGATAAAATATAGTGTGTATGGTTGGAGAGCTTTTATTTAATACCAGCACGAGAACTTTAAGCCCAGCTTACATTTTTTTCCAGGCATCAAACTCGATACTGCTTCAGCCCATCACCGAGTAAAAAAGACGTGGATGACTATACCACATCCAAGAAAGGCTGCAACTCACCAGAACTAAACACTCTAGAAGAAGATGGAAATGCTTTTCGCTTTTGTGGACAGAGACCTCCGCCTGACTCTCTTGAAGGGAGCCAAAATGAGTCCTCCTCTTCAGATCACAATAGTTATAATAATGACTCAGACAATTTTGTTGCATATCCCAACTTTCCCGATTCTATTTTCAATGAGTTTTTTC
Organism: Orchesella villosa; assembly: GCA_036850725.1. Taxonomy (NCBI): domain Eukaryota; kingdom Metazoa; phylum Arthropoda; class Collembola; order Entomobryomorpha; family Orchesellidae; genus Orchesella; species Orchesella villosa. The sequence continues at coordinate 13,692 of JAANSM010001538.1, forward strand.
CTTGGGAGCAAGATGTGAATCAAGTGGACTATGATAATCTTATGGTTCCTTATGAATTGGACGAGTCCAGTAGTGTTGAAACAACAAAAAGTAAACGGAGCATTGGTCCTGGTGCAAACGTATTGTCTGTGGAAAAGGTGAAAGCAATAGAATCTCCTGTCATTACTATTCACGACAAACCGGATTTGGGAAAATTGTTCATTTGCATTCTGGAAGACACGACTTCAGTCTCAGCTCCCAAGGGACTGGTTTGGGATGACGGTGGGGACGAGCCTAAAGAATGTGAGCCAGAGTGTAATAATCTTTTCATGCACACTCAGCTCAACATCACAAACTGCTTCCGTTATGGGCTTGCTTTTCAAATACAAAATATGGTAATGAAATTCGTGTATACCTTGCAAAACTACTTCAACTACATGCTTTTTAACTACATAAACCATTAAGGTCTAAATCTCAAATGCGATTTAGTATCTATATAGTTGTGTATCTATATTGGGTTTTGTAGGACAGGGAGCTTATAGGAGATGAGTAAATTATACACGTCTCTAGCGTCTTGAGGTCTCTCTCTCTACGTAGCTTAAGTAAATAGTGTGTATAATTGAATAATCAACTCCTTGACATGATTAAATTGCTGTGGCTTCTCCTTTTTCCTTTAACAGAACTCTAGGAAACCCAATTTTTGCTCATATGAAGGAAAGGAAGGAGTAACTAACTTAAATTCCACGGGTGGTAATACCGTTGGGTCAGAGGAAATTGCATTCAAACAGGGACGGGAAAACATCACCCTTGCATCCAACAAGGGAGCTAAAATCTTATAGTAAAATATTCCGTCTTCTCCAGCAGAAACTTGAGTTTGATGTACTAGAAAGTTTAACAAGGTCTAACAACTCTGACAACAACAGAGTTCAACTTCAGCTCAAATCTCAGTTTACAACTAAAAATTCGTTAAGACAGTCCTTAACAGGAAGAGTAGATGAGGCTGCTGAAGATGGAGATATAAATGAAGGAAAACAAAATGAGTCAAAAGATAGTTTAAATGTATGGGAGCAGTCGTTGCTAAATGCGATGTTTGATATCTTGATGAAGAAATGTGATCAGCAATGGTTACCTCGAGATTTCCTCAAGTTACTCAACAAACTTTCCATGATTCTTCGCTCAAGAAGTAGAATTGAGGAGACGAGGTCGTTTGGAGAAAATTGCAAGGAAGCAAATGGAATCCAAAATGAATAATAATAGTAAAAGCATAGCTACTAATAACACCACTGAAAGCAGGAGTAGTAGTAATAATGATACCCTTGGCACAGTCGAGATACCTAAGCAAAAGTTGAGAATGACAATGCCTCCCAATGTAAAGGATAACTTACATTATACCGAAGTAAAAACATCGAGTGTGATACCGTTATGGAAAGAAGTAGATATGCTTCAAGACTGTTTGGATGAAGTAAACAAGTCTGGAGAACCTCTTGATTTGAGTGCTGAGATGGGAGAACCAAATGTTGTAAGTTTTTTATAAGCAGATTATTAATTGTTTTAAAATTTCAAATTAAATTCATCTTCCCTTGTTCACTTTAAGTAGTCTGCTAAGTACATTGATATGTGTGTAGTATTCTATGTTGGAAATGCTTTATACTTCAGTATATTTCAATCTTGTTTATCATCATATCAGTTTGAACTACTGCAATAGTAAGTACAAACGATTTTATCTTCCATGTGAATACTAAAAAGAGTCATCTATCATCTTCCAACCGCAAACCCATTAATTTTTTTACCCTATGAAATGTTCCAATGACTTTTATTTTTCTCCAATGACGATTTTGATTGTGATCTCTGTCTAGATATGACCAAAGTACAGCATATTTATGCGTGCATACGAGTATATACATCTATAGCCCACAGAAAGGCAATCATCATTCACTTTGCCGATACCCTATATATATATAGGAAAAAGATCAAGGAATTATATACATAGTGGGACAGTAGTACTATCATAACTTTTTCATTTTGCAATAAATCCGTCAGTTGAGTATCTATCTGGTTTCCTCCTATCGACCTTAGAAAGTTTCTGTGTGAGTCGTTTTTTAGTAAAATCCTTTTTACTCTGTACTCTCTGTATAACTATACTTTCGGTTCTCGGTAGTATTTGGATGTGTGCAGGGTTTAGAATGTGCAGCATTTGGTATGTAAGAGTGAAAGTGAAACGCAAGAAGGGGGAAATAAGAGACATACGAGAAAAAGTTTCTCTGTACACTTTCCTCCTTTTCCAAATCAACACATTCAAAGTGTAGAAGCAGAAGCAAAACTTGGTATGGCTAACATTATTATACGATTGGCTCAATCAATAGGATTTTTGCGTAGGTAAATACATATCTACAATCTACACGCGCTTCTTTCAGATCCAGATAGGCTTTTCTAGGATGTTGTGGCTTGGTTTGAATTCAATGGAAGTCATCGTCTGCCAATATAAATGATATGTTTGCTTCAGGCTGACCCCCAAGCTATATGATTAATGCTTTTCAACTTCATAGACCATTAAAGGCTGGAAATGTGTCTTTGTGATATCATAATTCTTACTTTAGTACCGAACGTGGTTGCATCAATCTTTCATTTCACTCTTATTGTCAGATCCATAACGTGAGGCAATAACCATAATGCAAAGGGAATTAATAGGGGTTCGTTGAATATGCCAAGGAAAATAGATGCAATTAGAAATTGGCAAGTTATCAGAAACTCATCTATATCCATATTTAGAACTCGATAAATAAAATTTGTCAAGTATTTACCACATTTGTTTCAGGTTACGTTTCTTATAAAAAGTAATATAAATTACAGCTCTGAGTAAACTGTAGTTTAGCCCTAATATAATATTAATATTGCAGTAATAATTACATATATGTTCAATTTAGGTTAAATATTACCAAAGAAGTTGGAAGGGTGTTGGAGAACGGCGCACTTTTGGTGGTCCAGCGCGATCCCCCTTGATAAACTACATTGCAACACTGGATGAAATGTTAAGTAAACAATTGGATCCCGTTTTGGAATTTTTATGGCAAACGTACTCCCTTGTCTACGCGTCCTGCATCTCAAATGATAGCTTCAACTATCAACGCCTTGCCAAATTTTCAGCAGGATTTGAAAAGTTTTTTCTTCGCCCTGTGATAACATTTTGGTAAGTTCTCAATTTGATACTGATCATGCATGTCTTATTCTATCCAATGGTTTGATATGCATGTGTGTGGGATGTCATGTGGTATACGTGGATACTTTTATCCAAAAAGTATCTGTATGAATTTACATTGAAATTGAGATATCGCAAAGTAGTTTTATATTCACCTCACCAACGAATGGCTTGTTTGGTGCTTGGAATACGAGATCGTATTCAGTTTCAGATACATTTATTAACATGGTGTGCATATATATGGAAGAAGGAACAATACTTTCATTTTTTACATGAATGAAAAATCAAAGCTTGAAGTGAAAAAAAAGAAATTTGATTTTCCGACCTAAAGCTTATTTATTGTATCAGAGATACTTTACTGGTACCAGCTTGACACGAAACTTGAGTATCAGAAAAATAATTTCCGTGCCTTTTCACTTTTTTTTGGAAAGCACAGCAAAAAGGAAAAGGACAAGTCATTTTTTACGCTTAATAGGATTGCATACACTTTTTATACAATGTGAGTAACTGAGTACCAAACTATAGGAAGGCACACACACAATACTATGTAACATTAGGTATCAACTAGAAAACGCATTTATATTATAAACATGTTATATTGGCGATTTGGTTTTCTTGCCGTTTTTGCTTGCCCATATCTTTTTACTCGGAATTCATATAAATTCTACTACGTACACAGGTAACACGTTCCTTTATTAGGTATTAAAGCTTAGTGAGCTTGTGACCATTCACATACGTCAAGAATTTGGAAGCAATGAAAAATGAATTATGGATAAATTCATCCGCAAGCTAAGTGCATTAAGTGAGGATGATAAAGTCAAAATCACAGGTACAATCTTCAAGTGGTCGTATTTTGTCCTTTCCAAATCTTTCATGAAAATCTTACACAAAAGGATTATTCTAAAGGTCTTTCCATAAGAGGTCATACAATGTGGAAACAATCCTGATCCACTTGAATCTGCGATCATCGTATCGTTCAGTAGCATGGGACAGATCAGAGATAGAACCCTAAAGATATTATAGTAGTTACCATGTATCATGGGAAATCATCATTCTTGTGTCAGTGTACGTAATCGCTACGGTTGTGTAGGTTTATTTAATAGCAATCATTGTGCTGGAGAGGGTCCTCCTCTCAAACGAGTTTATATAACGCAATAACTGAACTATGACACTATACAGCTTGGTTTCGAGTGGGCATACTTATTTACGTACAATCAATCTTTTGGGAAATGAAAACCATACCTTGTTCAAGTACACACCAGAGAGTTGGTAGCT